>PVKE010026448.1:0-22299 GCA_004027555.1 Craseonycteris thonglongyai
CTCCCCCTTCTCTCTGTCTCTCTCTGTCTCTGTTTCTCTCTGTCAAAAATCAATAAAACAAATCTTTAAAAAAAAAAAGAGAGAGAGAGAGAGAGAGAGAAAGGCAGAGAAAGATGTGCGACAGACAGGACGGGAAGATGCCGATAGGAACATGCCTTCTCTTCTGAACGTAAACAAGGGCATTGAAGATGGAAGCAGAAACAGGATGAGTGACCACAAGCCAAGAAATGCTTCAGGCCATCAGAAGCTGGAAGAGGTAAGGAGGGAATCTCTGAACCTTCAGAGGGAGCAGAGAGCGTCACCCTGCTGCTACCTTGGTTTTGGACTTCTGGGCTCCAGAAAGTCAATTTCTATTGTTGTAAGCTAATTTGTGGCAGAAGTCATAGGAAACTAATAAAAGTATTATACAATTTAAATATTTATTGTTCAAAAGTATTTTTTGTTTATTTTATTTGTAGTATTCAAAGTACATTAAAAGGGAAAATGAATCATATAAATATTGCCATTAGATAATTAGGTTTCAGATTGCCATTAGATAATAAAGTAAACTCTTTATTTAGTATTTGTTATCACGTTTTTGGGGTGAGATTTACTACAATTTGTTCTTGTTCTGTTCTTTTCCATTTTGCTGATGACTCTAATAAGCCTTGCAATTAGGCCTGTGTGCCACTCATGTATAAACAGGAGAAAAAAAAATGACTATCTTCTTATTCAGCCAAGATTCTTACAATTGATTTATCTTTACCTATCTGTTTTCTCCTAGTACTTTTTATTTCATTTTCAATCTATCTGTTATCCTGTTCTCTTTGCTTTATTTTGCTTCTTGTTATAGCTGTATTTCCAAACCCCCCCACACACTTTTTTTCTAACTGTGATAAAGATTACCAAAGGTCCCCTTGATTATTTCTCTCCCATATTGTTCAAATGGGGAGGACTTCTGTCTGTAACTCATATTTGCCAATTGTGATGGATGTTTATTGGTTTGCTTTTCCCTCAGATATTCATTTGGAAAGAACCCTTTCCTGGTGTGGCCTACATATGTCAACATAAACTAGCATGCCTCCTCCTCTAATGCAAGAGATAGACCAGGATTGACTTCGCACATTCCAATCTCCTGTCCACTGTCCTTACTTTAGAAGTGAACATTGGGCCTCAGATGGTCCAGTCAAGGTACATTTCAGGACACTTGCTTAGACTGTTGAGCCAGGAATGTGCATTCTCTCCTATTGGAAGTAAACAAGAAAGCACACAGCCCGTTTGCAGTTGGCAGCCATGTTACCTCATCAAGACGATCAGCATTAAGATGAAGAATGATGCTCATGTTGTACAGAGCTGAACACAGGATGGATAGAAAAGGGACCTGTGCTCTACCTATGCCTTGCCACTTCAGTGAGCCGATTTAATACTCTGTTATTGGCAAGACTTTTAAGCTGAGTTTTCTATGGTTCTAGCCTTAACTGGCATATCAAGTAATAATGGCATTTTTATTAAGATGTAAATTTGAGTTTTTGATCAATATCTATAATACCTGTTACCATTTATTATCTATTTTGTACCATTATATTGAAAAGTAGTTACAATCATTGTCATTAAAAGTTTACTTGTGCCAACTGCAGAGGGAGAATGAATAGAACAAAAGGACACACAGAAGGAACACATTACCACAAACACTTCAAATTTAAAGATTTATTTTATTGTTTTTGACAGAGTCAGAGAGAGACAGAAGAGACAGAGAGAAGAGGGAGGGCCCAGAGCAGTCTCCATAGTTTTCAACATCATCAGTTTTCCACATAGTTTCATTCCACACAGGTGGGAGGGGGCCGCACAGGGCGGGAACTGGGCTGGGGGCCTCCCACATGGGAGGCATGCTCCCACTATCTGGGGTCTGAACCAGGGGGTGTGGTGCGAGATCTGAACTGGGGGCCTCCCACATGGTAAAAACAACCCAGTTTAGCATATGAGTCCGCATGGGCCGGGGCCAGGATTTGTTCCTTGGTCCCCTGGGCTGTAAAGCAAGTGCTGAACCTACTGAGCCATCCCAGGTTCCCCACAACTTTAAATTTAATAAAAGGCACTCTCTCATTCTTTTTTTAAAACTTAAAAAAAATTAATTGTTAAATTTATTGGTTGGTAAAAATTACATAGGTTCCAGGTGTACAATATTGCATTGTCTATGTATTGTATTATGTGCTCACCACCCAGAGTCAGTTGTCCTTCCATCACCATATATTCAATGCCCCCTCCCTACCACCCCCTTCCCCCTTACCTTCAGGCAACCACTAAACTATTGACTGTGTCCATGAATTTTTGTTTGTTACTTTCAGTTTTATATTTCACCAATAAGTGAAGTCATATGGTTCTTGATTTTTTCAGTCTGACTTATCTCACTTAATATGATGATCTAAAGGTCCATCCATGTTGTTGCAAATGGAGTATTTCATCTTTTCTTATCACTGAGTAGTATTCCATTGTGTACATGTACCACAACTTCTTTATCCAGTCATCTATCAAAGGACTGTTTGGTTGTTTCCATGACTTGGTCACCATAAACAGTTCTGTGATGAACATTGGGGTACATATATCTTTGTGAACTAAGGTTTTCATGTTTTGGGGGTAGATACCCAGAAGAGCAATTGCTGGGTCATATGCTAATTCTATTTCTAATTTTTTAAGGAAACTCCATACTGCCTTCCATAGTGGATGTATCAATTTACATTTCCACCAGTAATGTCTGAGGGTTCCTTTTTCTCCACAGCCTCTCCAGTACTTGTTATTTCTTGTTTTGTTGATGATAGCCATTCTAACAGATGTGTGGTGGCATCTCATTGTGGTTTTGATTTGCATTTCCTTAATAGCTAGTGAAGTTGAGCATTTTTTCATATATTTGTTGACTGTTTGTATGTCTTCACGGGAGAAGTGTCCGTTCAAGTCTCCTGCCCATTTTTCAATTGGATGTTTTGTTTTGTTTTTGTTGAGTTGTATGAGTTCTTTCTGTATTTTAGATATTAGCCGCTTAAAAGAGACATTGTTTGCAAATATTTTCTCTCATTCAGATGGTTGCTTCTTTACTTTGTTGATGATTTCCTTTGCTGTGCAGAAGCTTTTTAGTTTGATACAGTCCCATTCATTTATTTTTGCTTTTACTTCCCTTGGCTTAGAGGTCAAGTTCTTAAAGTCCTCTATGAACCCAAGGTCTATAAGGTTAGTACCAATGTTTTCTTCAATGCAGTTTATTCTTTCTGGACTTATGTGGGGGTGTTTGATCCATTTTGAGTTAATTTTTGTATATGGTGACAATTTGCAGTCCGGATTCATTCTTTTTGCATGTGGTTTTCCAATTTTCCCAACACCAAAAGAGCCTTTCTTTTCTCCATTGTATATTTTTTGTTCATTTGTCAAAAATTATCTGTCCATATATTTGTGAGTTTATTTCTGGGTTTTCAATTCTGTTCCATTGGTCTGTATGTCTATTTTTCTGCCAATACCAAGCTGTTTTGATTGACACTTTGGAGTATAGAATGAAGTCGGGGCACACTCTCATTCTTAAAATGTCCTTTAGCCACCCTATTGCAAGGAACTTCTGGGTGGGGACAGTCCTTCATATACATTGCTTTGTAACTTTTGCTATCTTGCTGTTTCCTCTTATCTCCTCTCCTCAGAAGCATACACAAATTTCTCTTTTTGTCACACTTAGAGCAATCTGGCCCTTGCCTGTCATGCCTTGCCCCCTAACTCATACTCAGGACCAAAGGTCTTAGTTCCTGACCCAATGGGTCTTTTCTCAGTAAAGATCTTTTAAAGGGGAATTCTGATGTCAGTTATTAAAATAAGTTTCCCATTGGGTTGCAAAGAGGTTAATTCACTTTGCCCAGAAGGGGAAAACTGGGCTATGAATGCAGGTCTGCCTGTCTCTAAAGCCCAACATCTTTTTATTACACCATGGCAACTCTCAACAAGAGTATTAAAGGTTGCTGTGTGACTTCTGAGCCTAGGTTTGAAAAGACCATGCAGCCTTCATTGCTCTTGGGAACTCACTCTTGGGAGCAGATAGCTGCCAGGTAAAAGGTTTTGGCTATGCTGAGGCCACCCTGCAGAGAAAGCACAGAGAGATGCCTAAGGAACCCCAGCTCTTCTGGGTTCCCTGTCCAGGCACCAGACTACATACACCCGAGCCACTTTCTGACTGCACCTGCATGAGGGATCCTGAGTGAGAACAACCTCACCGAGTCCAGTCAAACCCTAGATTGGTTTCATGTAGCGGCACTGAGTTTGGGGTGGTTTGGTCCACAGCAATAGACAAATGAGGGAAAATGCACAATTTGTATTCATTCAATCAAGGAGCATGTTCTTTGTCCTTATGGAGCTCACGTTCTAGCAGAAAAAGCTGTTGAGACTCACTATGACCAGTTTTTAAGCCTCTCTGCCATTTGGTCATCAGCCTCATTCATTGTACAGATGGCTCTTCTCAAAGGCCTCTGAATCTTAGGTTTCAATCAACATCTGGAAACAGTCTTTGTTTTTGATACATGTGCCACTTAAAGTGATAATACAAGGGATTTTTTTTAATGGAAATTTTATCTAATATTTTGGTTTCCTGCTTCCTGAGTATTTTTTTGCCATCTGATATTTCAATATCAAATGTTTTGTTTTGAAGTCATTGTGCATAACACATGCAGTTGTAAGAAGTAATACAGAGCCCTGCTATATGCTTTATCTCTAACAGTAATATCTTGTTAAATTATACTACACTACCACAAGGATATTGACATCGACACAGTCAAGAGACAGAACATTTCCACCACCACTAAGATTTCTTCTGTTGTCATTTTATACCCGCATACCCCTTCATCCCTCCAACTCACACCATCCCTGACTTCAGGCAACCACTAAGCTGTCCTCTATTTCTATACTGTGTCATTTCAAGAATGTTATATAAATGGGTCATACAGTACATAACTTTTCAGAATTGGCTTTTTTATTTTCATTCAGTGTAGTACCCTGGAGCTTTTCCCAAGATGTATGCATCAATAGTTTTTTCCTTTCTATTGCTGATTAGTATTTCATGGCATGGATATACCATCCACCTATTGAGAACATCTGGGTTATTTCCACTTTCAGTTATTACCAATCAAGCTGGTACAAATATTTATGTATAAGTTTTTCTGTGATCACATGTCTTCATTTATCTGGGATAAACATCCAGGATTGCAATTACTGGGTCTTATGATAGTTTCATGTTAATTGTTTTTGTTGTTATTGTTTGTTTGTTTAAAAAACTGCCCAATTATTTTCCAGAGTGGCTATCGTTTTATATTTCTACCAGCAATGTATGAGTGATGCAGTTTCTCTGAATGTCACCTGATTTTGAATAAGTTAAACATAGCTTTCCAGAAAAACATTAGGACTTTTTTTTTTCTATAGCAGGTCCCAATTCTCTGTCAAGCTTTGGGCCTCTAACATTCTGCTTGTATCCTAAAGGTAGGATAAGGAATTAGCAAGAGGAGAAAGAACCTAAGAGGACACCATCTAATTTTAACCCTCAGTGATGGCTGTCTTATTTTTGGTTTCTGACATCTTGTTTTAACCTGTTTCTATTGTAATTGTATCTGTAATCTTCTTCCGTTTTGGTGGTCTTTTCAAAGGCACTGAAAACCTTGAAGAGTCAGAGGCAATAAATTGGCTGTAAAAGCAAAAAGAGGCTTAAGAAGAGCTTTCAATTCACTGAAAGGTAACAGGGCTTTAGCTACAGCTCACTAGGTAGTCAAATCAATCTTTACTAAGTAGCTGTTTTTTAGGACAAATGCTCTAGGTAAGGGGTGACTTCTCTAATGAAGCCCAGTAGTTTAATTTCTCCTGATAATTACACAGTGCCCTATTTTCTCCTAGGCAGACATGACTCCTGTTAATGCCATTGAAACACTGAGATATGACATGCACCAAAGTTATAGAGAGCAAAAGTTTGTATTTAAACATTTCTGCCCTAAATCTAAAATGTTCAGATCTTTAATAGAACTTCTCATTATAGTATTAAAATCTGAAGACTGGTTTAAAAATTAGTTTTCTAGATGCAGGAATTCTGCTTTATGTACATTTTGGCTTGGAAGTGGCGTTTGCATTTCCCTTTAGTGGACACACCTCTCCCCCTTCTAAGAAATTGATCATCATCATCGTCCTCATCATCAAAAGTATCAATATATCTCATCTGTTTCTGGATTAAATTGTCTGATCATTAAAAGGGAAATAGCAAACTGATTTTTAGACAAAACCTAAGTTTCCCTTTTGGCTAGGTTCTTCATATTTATGCCCCCCCCCCATTAAAACTTTTGGTGGGTGCTATTCTCTGATTTACATTTCTTCAAATAAATATAACTATAAAACTCCTTTGCAGCTGTGAAGGAGTTTTCATCAGTGCTTGGTCTTACAGAAAATATTTTTATAGGTTCAAGTTTATAATTTCTCTCATCTGTGTTTATCTATACTATTTCAGAGAACTGAAAGGGTGGTTAGTAATTAAAAATACATAAGATTGTAGGGGCACTTTCAAAGAATCTCAGCAAGAATTTTTTTAAAACTACATTTTCATTAAATCAATATATAGTGTAATTAGAAATTTCCATATGCCAATTTGCATAAAGTGAGATACACTTGCATTGTATATATTCTACAATTTTCCTCTTTTAACACTCACACAGGAAAAAAATATCACTCTGGAAATGGCTCCTGACTGCTACTGCTTGAGACAAGAACTGCCAATTTACCCCCAGATGAGCCTCTGAGAGCTTAATTGGAGTTATTATCTACTACTAAATCATCTTTAAGGCCTGCTTCCTTTCATATTCAGCAAATGTGGCATTTCTAGACTATTCCAATCAAGGCTTTAGGTTATCATTCCAACCAAACTGGTCCCAAGTAATGGCGAGGGGAAAACATAGTTTATTGTCTGTTAAATAAATGTTTGCTTTAGTCGAGCATTTTTAATTTATTACATGCTTGTCACCTTATTTGATCTTCCTGAAAATTTGTGAGGCAAAGATCCCCTGCTAGCCTCCTTATTTCATAGATGAGGAACCCAGGCTCAAAAAGTATAAATGAATTGTCAGGAATTATAAACAACTGCCGAAGTGAGAACTGGAGTCTAGATATTATCACTCCTATGTTAGGGCCTTGTTATACCATTTGCTGAGAAGAGGGAAAAAAACCACTCCCAGGGTGGAGAATATTAAAATGCACTTGTTATACTCAAAGTTAAATGGCACATTTCTTTTTAAGGCATCTTAGCCAGACACAATGACATTTATTGGAGGGATTACCACTATCTGATTATATTACCTCACTCTTCCTGAACATGGGAAATTTCTATTTTGCCTTATAGATCATTTCACCATCAGAAGATTGGTCTAAATTTATATTTAAAACGCTAGTCAGATGGCATGCCATCTTAAACCAGATTCCCCCAGGATTTTAGTTACACCTACATTCTTATAAGGAAATATGAATCCATGAATCTATCTCCCTACTTTCTTCCCTTAGTGGATTCGTTGTCGGTTTAAATAATTCACTGCCTAGTCCCTGTTGGACAAGTTTCTACAATATTGCCAGGCCATATGCTAGACCTGAAGAGAAGTTTATTTGTCCCATTAGAGGACTCTTTTAATTTAACTGCCTGGCTAACTGTGCATAACTATGGCTTTCAATATCCCTGGATAAATGTCTGCTATTAGTCCACAGCTGTCCATGACGTTGATATACGTGTGTGACCATGGATTGTGATACATGTATGAACTGTGTAGGGGTAATCAATTTCATTGCTTTTTCCAACTGATTTCTAACAATAATCCAACTATTTCATTATTTCCCATGTCTTTATAAATTCTTTTCCTCCCCAAAATGTTAAAAGGGAAAGGAAGAATGAACAGACCAAAGCAGAATGAATTCTGTAAACATTAAAAGACAGTCCAAAGTGGGCAAGAAGTGTTTGTTGGCTGAATTATTTAGAATCTGGATTTCCTACCTTGCCTTAATTTTTTTTAGTCCTGTCTTAGTTTTTGTATTTAATTACACTGTTTTAAACATTTCACTTCTCACTATGTACTCTGTACTACACATACTATAATAAACACTGGCTGTGATCCTAACTTAGGCTTGATTTAAAATAGAAGTACTTAAGAATCTGAGCAAGGGAAAAGGCATTCTAACAGGCACAAGCCACATTCTTTTCTCACGCCTTCCTCAGCCTATTGCCCTGGGCAGTAAACTGCACTGTAAAATAACCAGTTTATTTGCTGTTTTCTTTCACTCTGCTGAGAAAAGTTACATTGTTGGCAGATTGACAGAAAATTTAATAATGGAATCCCTCTATTGTATGTATGTTTGGTGAATGTGTTCAATGAATAATAGTCATGGGCTCTATTTCTTTTAATTTTTTTAAAAGCTGGAATCAACAGAAATGTAATGAGAAAGCTTTTAAAACTAAATGGGATGAGCAGAAATACCCTAATAAAAACAAGAGGAGATTCTTGCTCTCCCCTCCCCCTAAAAATACAAATAAATAATTATGTAACAACTAATTAAAAACATCTTATATTTCTCACGGGAATAGCACAGTTTTAAAAGAGCGTTGAAATTCATTTTTTGTAACCCGTGCTCAGCTAATACTTCACATAATTAGATTCTTAGAAATTGTTCAAATATTTTTTAAAGATGTATTTTTATTGTTTTTGACAGAGAGAGAGAGAGAGAGAGTGAGAGAGACAGAGAAAAGGGCAGAGCAGTCTCCATAGTGGCACATCATTAGTTGTCTACATGGTTTCATTCTACAGGTAGGCACAAGTCTGGGGGCTTGCCCCAGTGAGAGCTGAGCTGGGGGAAACACCCCAGTTTAGCATATGGGTCCACATGGGCCGGTGCTGCGATTCGATCCTCAGACCCTGAGGCCGCAAGCCAAGCTCTCAACCCTCTGAGCCATCCCAGCAGCCCCCAAATATTTTCTTACAGACTTGACCTTAATGGTTCCCCTTTTATTCCCTCATCCATGAATTTTTATTACTGTGTTCTTGGCCTTGTCTTCTATAAAAGGTACCATTTTCACTCACAGTTTCAGACAGCTTTGATGTTCTTAGTATGACATACTGTATGTAATGTTAGCTATTTAAAGTTGGAGATCAGCTTGTGCATAATAACATATGTAGTTTGGATTATGTAAGCACTATAGGAAGAAGGGGAGACAGGGCCCACTGTGTACAAATTGCAGATTGCTAGCTACATGCCTGTTTTGAATGTTAAACACTCCTAACCAGGCAGTGATGAAGTTACTTCTATAGTGGCTGTGACCTCTGAAAGTATAAAGACAAAATTTGTTTCAACTAAAAATACTCTAAAGCTGATGCCAGCAATTAACATATTTACTTCATGTGTTTTCCTACTTGCTACATAGGGAGCTCTGAGGATAGAGGAAAAAAATGAATTTCATTGTCTTCGAAGTCCAATTTAACTAAGCAATTTCATGAAAAACTTGGCGAATATTGCTTAGAAGAGCTAAAGACAGAATGTGATACAAATTGTAGATTTCATCCATTATATATTTCACCCATTATAAAAAAGTCTGAGGTAGGGATCATACCAGTCTATTTCTCTAGGATTGTTTCTTTATATCTTAATAATTCATATTAGTTAAGACTACCTAGGAGTTTTTGTTGTTTGTTTTATTTTTTTGTTTATCTTTCATTTGTTTGTTAAGGTTTCTTTCTGGCTTTTTCATCTGTTGTTGAAAGACTGCTAACTTTTTTTTATTTCAAGAGAAATTAAAAAGCATTACCATGTTTTTCAGCAATGAGACATTTGAGTGAAGAAATAAGCTTTTTCTGATTTAATAAGTTTATATTTTACATTACCTCTTGCTTTGTTTCAGGAGAACTTCAAGGTTGCTGATATGTTTACTACTCAAATATCAGTACAGTAATAATCAGGCCTTTGAAACTATAGGTGAAAATTCCAGCAAATTTCAGCATCTTTTATTTATGTTGAGCCATTGTGTGACATTTTGCTTCCTATCACTTTTCAGAAGAACTTTAAATATGGACACTCCCCTCCCCGAATATCTTTATATTGGGAAGCTCTTCGTGAGTTTAAAGTTTTTATGGGGGAACTTATTTGAAATAGTTGTCTTTAAAGGGGGGTTTTCTGCAGCAAGGTTAGGGGTTGCCCATGAATTTATTTATTGCAACTTCTGTATTCCCTGTTCCAGATGTACACCATTGGGGTGACTTCGTGCACAATTCCCGAAGGCCACACATGCAAGTCACAGCAGTCCTGGTTGATCCTTCGGTGATCAAGGCTGGTCTAAAGGGCTTCGGGTGGTTTGTGGGCTGAGCCCCGCAGCCTGAATTGGCTGCCTGGGATTCCTAGCTGAAATCGATGAAACCAGGACTCCTGAATCTGTAGGCCCTATCCCGGCTTTCTCTCTGTTGGGAAATAACAAAACATTTTGGGAACTCGGGAATTTCATTCACTGCTACCAATCAAAACGATAATAGCATCTTTGTATTTCTCCCCGCTCTCGCCCCCCACCCCCACCCCCGGCCCCGATAAAGCACGTAGTCAGCCCTCTGTGGCTGTACACAGACCGCACAGGGCCAGCCTGGAGCTGTCAGGGGAGGTTGTATTTACCGGGCCCGGAGACGCCAGGGCGGTCGCAGGTCCTTGAATATCCCTAGTTAGCTTAAGGGAAAGAAAAATACACAGCAGGCCAGATGCCCCTTACATCTTCCAATTCTTGCCCTAGAAAGTGAATGTGTTTGTGTGTGTGTGCGTGTGCGTGTGTGAAGTAAAGCAGAAAAAATTCAAGACAGCCACACAAGTCACCCTAAAGAATCCACCAAAACTTCAGCTTGGTTAATTGCTCCCATATGTCCTCGGTTGTTTTCAAAAAGCAGCAAGGAGCTGGGAGGCAAGGTCACTTCACTGATTTTCAAGGGATTGAAAAAAAGACTATCACCCATCTTGATTCAGCCCGGTAGGGGAAATCTAGGCTCAGCCTCCAGGGACTAGCCTCCCGACTGGGGAAAGCCGAAAGAAATGTGGCGAAGAGGCGCTGCGCCCGGACCCCGAGGAAAGTTCAAGCGCCGCGCTCCAGTGGGTCACTGGAGCCGCTGCAGCCTAGGACGGGGAGGGGCGGGGAGGGGCGGGGAGGCGCAGCCCGGGCGGGCGCGCGAGAGGAAGGTGCCTTCGGGAACACGCGCAAGGGCGGGGACTCGAGCTGCCAATGAGGCCCCGGTGTGGGCCGTGCGAGGCGGGGGGACGGGCGGATCGCAGCCTTAGCTGTGGCAGCTGCAGGAGCCGCGGCCGCCTCGGGAGCGGGAGGAGAGGCAGCCGCAGAGTGCCGATCTGGCCGAGCCCGGGCCCTGGGGGTGGGGAATCGTGCAGAGGAGCTGGAAACTTTCCCGGCAGGTAACTCCCGCCGCCCTGGCGCCGCAGCGGGCCTCCGTGCGCCCCGGGCAGAGCCAGCTGCAGCGGTGCAGAGGGTAGGAGAGGGTCCCGGGGAGAAGAGGGTGATGGAGAGAGTGGAAAGGCATGTAGGAAAGTTTCTGGAGTCTCCCCCGCCCCCCGCTGGGCACACCCGGGAGCTTTCCGGGGATAGGCACAGACATGTTGGCCACCCCGGGCCTCGGTCCTGGCGGCTCTGGAGAGTCTGCGCCTTCCCTTCGCCATTCGTTCCTCGCCAGACCAAACCGGTCCCCGGTGGAGCTGGGATCCGGGGGCACCCGGGACGCGCGTGGCAAGCTTGGGTTCTGAGACCACCCCACCCGGTTTCCTCCCCCCGCCCCCCTTTCCTCTCCCCTGTAACACTCGGTCTTGGCAAGGGCCTGGGCTGCGCTTGGTACCTAGGGCGAGGGGTGGGTTGGCGGGGGAGAGGCGCCCCTGGCACCCCGGGGGCCAGGGTGACCCCGGAGTGTAGAAGAGCGCGGGGTCACGAAGTTGCCGGGTGATCTTAAGCTAGAGGGGGGGTGGTGTCCTAATGCCCCAGTCTGGGCTGAAAGTCTATTGCTTTGCTTCCGAGAACACTGAGATTAGCATATCCATGTTCCTGGGGTGGTGTGGGGTGGGCGGTGAGCTAGGTAGGATTAGACATTGAGGGGGGAGCTGAGAAAGACAAGAATTGTTTCAAGGCTGTGAATGCCCCCCCACACACACTTTTGGAGAGTAGAGTGGTCACTTTAGGGGTACTTACGTTAGGGCGCACAGTCTTTCCGGGGTGAAGGCGCACAATGCTGGGGGTGTGCGGGGCTCCTCGCTTTGGCGCAGCAGCATTCCAGAACGGCTGGTGAGGAAGGAAGCCCTAGGCATTGTGTGTTGTGTTTGCAGACAGAAACGTCTGGGGGATAGGCGTTCTCAAAACTTACTTGACTTTTTGTATAAGGCTCCGGGAAGAAATGCGGCGGTGGCCAGGTAAAAATACGGTGCTGTGGACAAGGGATCGGAGGACGCGGGGCTCGGAGACTAGTCTACCTCTCCCAACCCCCTCCAGGCCACTCTTAGCAGCCCCTGATCCCGTGCCCTGGAGGGATGGGACTCGTCTCAGTAGCGCTGTTCCCTGTTGGAGTCAACTCGGAGAGGTTAGGAGGGCACCTTCATCTTGAACTTGACCCAAGTTGCAGCGGCGTCTGCACGGGCTACAAGGTAAAGAGAAGCAGAATCTTCCCGTGGGATGGGCCTCGAGCTCTGGCACGGAAAGGAAGTGCCTCGTTCAAAATCATTGAGGAAAGGGTGTAGGACGACTAAGATCGCTAACTCTCAAAATACCAGTCCACCAGACGGCAGAAGTTAATAATGTGTTTGGAGCGGGTGGGGAATGGGAGAGGAAAAGAGAAACCTGGTTAGTTGGTACGAGATTTGGCATTTCTCTGTGGTAGAAATGAAGGAGTCTGCAACTCTGCTTTCATCAGATCGTCTGCTCTCTCTTTTTTTTCCTTCCTGGGTCATCTTTACTCCTGCCAGGCTGGCACTCCTGGAATGGGGGAGGGGAAGGAGAAGAAAGCAGTTGAGAAGCTTCTCTGGCCAGTTTGGAGGTATTTCAGATTTGCTACAGTGTACTAGGAAAATTCCTGGATTTTTAACAGCTGCTTCTTGATTGCTGGGAATGGAGGAATTTATGAGCGACTGAGAGATGCTCATTATAGTAAGTAGTCTGAATGTTTAACTCATCTAAGCTACTTAAGGATCTCATAAGGGACCTTCCCTAGAATATGCCAGTTTCTGCAAAGTTTGTGTCAGCCAGGATGCTTGGTGAGTGTCAGTCAGAATGCATGGTAAATATATCCTGGTGGTATTAAGATGAAACATATGCAAGAGAAAAGGAAATATGGTATCTGACTTCCTTCAGGACTTCCTCCTCGCGTTGCTCCTGTTACCTGCCAAGTGAACTCAGTCCAGGTTTCCGGGATGGGAAATAGTGTCATCGATTTTAGTGAAGGCAGGAAAGTCCAGAATTAAGTTTAAGGTCACTTTTCATGGCCCTGTCTTTCAGCTGGGTTGCCACAAACTTAACTTTGTAGGGACTTGAAAGCTATGGTTTTCCTGCTTTCTTGGTTTAACCACCAGAATGTCCAAATTATCATAATTTATGTCCACTGTGGAACTAAAGCATAACGGGTTCATAGTCAGCCTTTTTCTGCTTCCCATAACAGCCTGTAGAAAAAAAGAGCATTTTGTTCCTTCAACCACACACAATTTCTTTGGTGCCATAGTGGGTTTTTGATACTGGGTAATTGAGGACACAATTTTAAAGACAATGAAATTGTCTCCATGAAGTGTACATTTTAAGGCAATATCCCCTTCTATGTTGCTGATTAATTTTTATCTCCCAGGGAACATTAAAACCAGTATCCCTGGGCTTATAGACTGGAATCCATATTATAATGATGTCTGCCCATGTAGCTGGAGGTTAATGTTATGTCGATGTTTCCGTTAGACATTTCTAACCCAGTTGCAGAGGTTTTGTCTGGATTGGGTTGAAAGTAGGCTGTGAGTCTCATAGCCACATACATGGTTTTATTTTTATCTTATTTTTTTTTAAGATTTATTTTATTGTTTTTGACAGAGACAGAAAGAGGCAGAGAAGGAGGAGGGCCCAGAGCAGTCTCCATAGTTGTGCATCATCAATCTTCAACATGGTTTCGTTCCACACAAGTGGGCAAGGGCTTTGCAGGGCAGGAATTGGGCTGGGGGCCAACTGCATGGGAGGCACACCCCCTTGAGCTGGGGGCCGAACTGGGGAGCAAGAACCGAACTGGGGCCTCCTGAATGGGAAGCACACCCCAGTTCAGCATATGGGTCCACACGGGTTGAGGCTGGGATTCGATCCTCACTCACCGGGGCTTCAAAGCGAGCGCTTAACCCGTTGAACCATCCCGGCTTCCCTTATTTTTATCTTTATGATGAAAAATTTAGTTTAACTTTTAAGTTACAGGAGTAAAGTTTACAAAAGCGAGGTAATACAGAGGATTTATACAGATAATAATGCAGATGTTCTACTTAATGATGGGGTTAAATCCGGATAAAACTTCATGAATTGAAAGTATCACAAGTTAAAAGCTGATTTAATATTCCTAACCTACTAAATAGGCACATCATCTATCGCTTAGCCTAACCTTAAATGTGCTCTGAACACTTATATTAACCTACTGTTGGGTAAAATCATCTAACAAAAGGCCTATTTTATAATAATTTTCTGAATATCTCCTGTAATTTAGTATGTGTATCACTTTCACACCATCATAAAGTCAAAAAAATTGTAAGTCAAACCATCATAAGATGGGGATCATGTTTGTGTCTGTCTGCTTATCTATCTATCTATCTGTCTATCTATCTATATCTATCTATCATCAGTCATCTCTGGGGAGGGATTTGAATTAGTCCTAGGACAGTTTTGTTTTGAGTTGTCTAAAAGCATATTTCAGTGGTGCAAAAACTAGAACCTCTCCCCAAGCCCCCACCAGTTGACAAAAATTTGTTTTCTCATCAGTATCATTTCTAAAGTACAATTACCTTTCAACCCTAAAGTTTTGTGACTGTCCAAGAGTTTGAGAAATGCAAGAATTCTGGAGCCTGGGCTATAACATTAGAGCAGTGCTTTGGGGTTTATCAGGGGGTTTACTTACATATTTTATCCCTGAACTCTTAGTTAAGTAAACTGAGGTGGAGCAAGTTAGATCAATTTGTTCAATATTATGTATAAATGATAGAGTTGAACTTGAACCTAGGTCTTCTGATTTTTCCCTATTCTCCGTACCTCACTTTATTCATGGCATCAACTGTGAATTGGCTAAAACCTGACAAACAGACTAAGGTTACCATGTTATAGTTTCTTACAGTGTTTCATTTATAAGTTATTCTGGGTTTAGAACCCCAGGGTTGACATCTATGCTTTGATGTCTGAGATTAAAAACAGTTCACTAATAATAGTAATAAAACTTCCTCCCCTACGAGAGTTCAGAAATTCACATGCTGCAAACTATTTGTTTATTCACAACTTCTGTTTTATTAAACTTTCAGGGTACAGTGTGATTTATAATTTGGACTAATGCCCTAGCATTCTTAAGGAAATCACTTCTCAAATCTATACATCTTTTTAAAAATAAGAAATGTATGTATTGTTTGCCTTTCATCTTGGTATCTCTCAGCTTAATTTACAAAGGCTGGATGGATGTCCCTTTTTGGTGACATCCTTCTTGGGCTGTTTTTACTGATGATAAATTCGATTTTGTAGCACTTTGTGTACTAAATAAATTCTTACAGTACTATTGATTTAATGGTAAAGAAGTAGTATGTTGCAGGTGACCCATTTTCACTAAATGCTTGCAGGGTTCTAAATATTTCTTCTATGTCCTGCTTGCCTACTTAAGAGCACTGAGTGCAACTTGACACTCATCTCAAAGCTGGTATAGATTTTCTTTGAAAGATTCTAAATAAAATTAGGTGCTAAACTGTAGTCTCTTTTATGTCTGAGCAGATCATCCATTTTCAGCTCTTTAAACTTGTTCTATGAATGTCTCTTCAAAATATTAAGCAATGGTGTCTCAACCAAAAGAAGAGGCTGTATCAGTCAGTACCAACTGACTGACTATAAAGGCTGCCATTTCCATGTGTTCGAGAACAGACAGCATGATGAAGCAGTATTTGCTAAAGAAATTGGGAGACTTTGTTATCAGTGTACCAGACAGAGACAAGAGCGGCAAAGCCGAAGAATGGCTTCTGGTTTTTTATTATCAGGAGGATGGATTTTGAATGAGGAGAGGACTTTTAAGTCAAGAAGACTATCAGGAAACATTATCTTGTGGAGAGTGAAAGGGGTTCTGGTTTGACTGGTTGTGTCACTGATGATGATTGCCCTTCTAGGGTAAATGTCTTTTGGGCCTCCTGCAGGTATGTGTGATCAGGAAGAAAATTCTGGGAAGAAAAATCCCATGGTTAGACTGTCAAGGACAAGGAAAGTCTTGCAGAGGGATGACATTGTCCCTGGATTTTTAGCACAGCTTTTGCCACTACCATGAAAGAATTTTAGTAAATGTCTTTCACCCAGGTTGTTCACCCATATAGCCTAGAGCCATGATGACTCACTGCCTTCCCTGCCCCACCCCAGCACACCTAGGGTTACTTGCCTATCATGAGCAGTGGCTTATTACCTCTGTGAGTTGGGGTGGGGTAGGGCAGTCTAAGAAACCCTTGGCTATGACCTTTTTATGCATATATAGTCATGCAAAAACAGGGTCCTATATTTGTGCTTCTGAAGAAATATGAAAATTCAACATACAAGTGAGCATATAATGTATTTGCACAGTTCAGAGTACAGTATATGCTTATGTAACATGCTATTTATCCCTATCATATCAGTGCTTTTTTGGCACTGCTTTCATTGCTGTTCAGTAATCTATTACATACATTACCATACTTTATTTAGCTAGTCCATTTTTATATTTAAGTGTGTTGGAAAGAAATACCTCTTCCAGGGATGTCCAATTTTTTGGCTTCCTTGGGCAGCATTGGAAGAAGAAGAATTGTCTTGGGCCACACATATACTAACACTAATGATAGCTGATGAGTTAAAAAAAAAACACTTGCAAAAAAACAACAACTCATAATGTTTTAAGAAAGTTTACGAATTTGTGTTGCAATGCATTCAAAGGGGGGCATGGGTTGGACAAACTTGTCTTAGGCTATCAGAACCCTTTGGCTCAGATGTCATTTACTCATCATTAAATCACAGGGCCCCGCACAGTGCCCAGAACATAGAGATACTTGGCTGCTGGTAGCTTTATAACCTCACATCATCAAGAAATTGACTCTTTGCTCTTTGTTCCAATTTGGGAAAACCCTGAAGAGAACCATATTGGCCTGATGCCAGCGAAAGGAGAGTTATGGTTGGCAGTCCCGATTAGACCCACAAGATGGGACTGTGGGAAGACAAAGTGTCCCACAAAGAAGGGCGTGATTGTTAATGGAAGAGGGAGGAGCTGGGTAAAAAAAATACAGGATATGTTTCTAATGCAGGATATGTTTCCAAAAGTGGTATTGCTGGTCATAACAACATACCAATATGCCAAAGGGTATGGATATTTTTAATGCTTGTATGTTGTATACTCCATGGTGTTGAGAGTAGGAGACTTTTCCATATTGTGTGGGAACTTGAATTGCAGTTACTAGTGTAACAGTATTGAATTACTGCAAAAAACTTGGAAGTTGATCATTATTCCCATGTCACCCATTATACATGCCTCTCTCTGCCATGCTTTATTCTAAATTACTTGGGATTAGTAACATCAATTATTAATGTTTAGTGAGTGCTTGCTGACTCTGATGCTTGAATTTAAAAAACATCTGTGGAAATGAAACAGTGTGTTTTTTTCCTCTATTGTTCTAAATACGTAGCAGGGATGGTTTGTTGCCCATATCACAGTATTCCCCATCCTGGCTCCCTTCCTTCTTGTAGTTTAAACTAACAATGGTTTATTTGCTCAGGACTCAGAAATTGGAGCTGGGCTCAACTAGATGGTTCTGTCTGTGCCTAGGCCCCCTCTTGCTCTGGTGGTTACATGATTTAGTGTGTGTGGGGGGGCAATTGCTGTAATTATTGACCACATTACTTGATAACATAATTCTGCTTTTGATTAGTTTTCCATTGACCACATACTTTAGGGTACCGGTAAGTTGGGTGTGTCCTCTGCCTCTGGGGATTAAATCTTGATTAAAGAACTTCAACCAGAGTAATGCCATGCCTGTTTCCACTGACTGGTTAATGAATAGATTTGTGATACCTGTTGGATCCCATCATATTGGGAACCTAAGGTTGTCGACCAAATAGAACAGGTTGACATTCTGAGGTTCACAGAGAACTAAGGTGTAAGTTGCCTAAGGCCACGATGACTTTCTTAGCTGCTGAATTAGCCAACTCTAGAACCCCTGTGACTCAGAACTTCTCGTGTGAGGAAAAAAATGTTTTATTAGTAATGTTGCATATCATCAATAATTTAAAATATCTGTACATAGTCATGGGATGTAAAATACAGCATAGGAAATATAGTCAATGCTATTGTAATAGCTATATAAGTTGTCTGATGGGTAATAGACTTGTTGGGATTATCACTTTGTGAGGTATGTAAATGTCTAATCATGGTGTTTTGTAAACTTGGAACTAATTAAAAATGTTTTATTATTGTTTGAGACAGTCATCTCCAAAGTTGAGTGTGTTAAATATTTTATCTAGAAAAATATTAAGCTTTATTAATATTTAATAGATGGGCCAATGCTGGTTGGTATATGAAAGTCTCCTGTCACTTAGATTACTTGAGGTCACTTGAGGGAAGAGTGGGCATTGTATTCAACCTGGTGGACTTGACACTGGTACCCTCATTGTTATTCTTGCCTTTCGTGGACTCCTATACTGTAAATTGATTTATGGATTATATTATGAAGTTTTAAAGATTTATTTTCATTGTTTTTGACAGAGACAAAGAAGGGGAAGGGCTCAGCCGTTGACACAGCCACACATCACTAGTTTTCTATATAGTTTCATTCCACAAGTGGGTGCGGGGCTTCACAGGGCAGGAACCAGGCTGGGAGCTCAGGACTGCTTAGGGCAGGAACTGGCAGTGGGCCTCCCGCATGGGAAGCATGCTGGGGTGGGAGCCATACCGGGGTGTGGGGAGGCTCCCACATAGGAGGCTCACCCCGTGAGAACTGAACTGGGGACAGACCCCAGTTCGGCATATGGGTTTGCCCACACAGGCTAGGGCTGGGATTCGCTCCTTGGATCCCGGGGCTGCAACACGAGTGCTCAACCTGCTGAGCCATCCCGACATCCCTTATATTATGTAGTTTTAAGTAAACTGACTTCCACAAAATTAGCACATGGCTTAAACAGATTCATGCAAAGACAGTATAATGATAATAATATAAATATATAGGATATGTCTTATTTGGAGATTAAATTTAATAAAAAGTTGGTACAAAAATTGTGTACAAATTTGTATTTATAAATAAAAATAGCAATACTGTTTGAATAATTCTCATCCATTAAACAGTTTTTAAAATCAATTAAATTTTTTTCAATTGTAGTTGACATTCAATATTATTTTATATTAAATCCAGGTGTACAGCATAGTGGTTAGAAATTCGTATAATTTACAAAGCGATCCCCCTAATTAGTACTGACCTTGCACTGCACATAGATTTTAGAATATTATTGATTATATTGCTTATGCTGTACTTTGTACTGGAGGACTATTTTGTAACTACCAATTTGTACTTAATTCCTTCATCTTTTTACCCAGCCCCTCAACCGCCTGTCACCTGGTGACCATCATTTTGTTCTTTATATCTTTGAGTCTTTCTATTTTGGTTGTTCATTTATTTTGTTCTTTAGATATAAATGGGATCATATGGTATTTGTTTTTCTCTGTCTGACTTATTTCACTTAGCATAATACCTTCTACATCCATCCATGTTGTCACACATAGTAAGCTTTCATTTTTTTAAAAAAAATCTGAGTAATAAATTATTTCATTGTATATATGTACCACATCATCTTTATCCAGTTGTCTATTGATGGGTACTTTGGTTGGTTCCATATTTTAGTTATTGTAAATAGTGATGCAGTGAACATAGGGGTACATATATCTTTTTTTTTTTAATATATTTTTATTTATTTATTTATTTATTTTTGACAGAGAGAGAGAGAGAGAGAGAGAGAGAGAGATACAGAGACAGAGAGAGAACTGAACTGGGGGAGCTCCCAGCTCAGCATATGGTTCCACACGAGCCAGGGACGGGACTCGATCCTTGGTCCCCGGGGCTGCAAAGTGAGCACCTAACCCACTGAGCCATCCCGGCTTCCCCTATCTTTTTGAATTAATGTTTTGTATTTCTTCAGATAAATACCCAGAAGTAGAATTGCTGGGTTATAAGATAACTTTAAAAAATTTTTAGTGAATGCATGTAATGTACTCACTGCATTAGTACATATGTGTAATTTATAACTATTTTTTAAATTCTTTATAAGTTATATAACTTATAGTATATTGGGGGTACACGTTTATTTAGTATTCTTACTGTTTGAGCTACATGTGTAAAAGAGTTTTGTGATCACAGTTTAAATCATTTATAATCACTTATTTTTTGTTACTTGCAGCTGAAAGCACCATAGCTGATGTAAGGACAGATATGAGCAGTAGCTGTTCCCCCTATGTTAATAGTTTTCGAGATTCTCCATGATATGGTTTGTAATTTTCTTTTCCAGACCCAGCTGTCCTCTCTGTGTCTCTGCAAGTGCCATTGAGTTCCTGACCATTCTATAACTGTCACGTACTGTGTGTCAATTTTGTCTCTGAGGAGACTGTTCTCCCCTCCCCCACCATTGTAATTTTTGTTGTCCTCTGAGGCCTAGCTCAAGCACATTGCTTGTACATTCAGTATAATGTGTTACTCTTTTTGCCTCTTACTAAGTTGTTCACCTGTTTGTTTTGCCAATGGGTTGTTTAGGCTTCTAGGTGCTCTCTTGCCTTGGTCATTATTTTAAATTGTTTCCCCTTCTGAGAGAAAGGGAGGCAGACAGAACCCACAGTGTTAAACATGGCTCTGTGCCAGTTACTGTGGGGGCTTTTCTTGTCTCCAAACTTTGGCAACTTTAGGTGGTAGAGAGTTTCATATACATGTAACGGAACGGAGGGGCAAGGAACACATGTGACCAAGACTGGAGGATTTAGGATTCAAATCTGGTTTATTCTAAGGCTGTTTTGTCTGCCCTCACACATGTTGCCTGCAGTTATATATTGTTTTGTTTTTTAATTTGGGGATACTGACATGGGTGAAAATAGGATGATGGTGTAAAGAAAACATTCCTGGACATTTCTACGCAGGTGCAGTGAGTTCAAAAGAGAGTCTTCTCTCCTTGTGGAGTGATAGGAAAGGCCTGAAGGATGATGAGATATATGAAGATCTAAATGCCGGTGGACAGTTAACTGCCCACAGGTACCACGAAGCACAATCATGGGTGATAGGCCTCTGTGGTGGAGTCTGGCTTAACTGTCCCCTTTGGGAGACTGGAGTGTCTCTATTGTACTGTATAGTGCTCAGCTGAAACAAATTATTTATGTCGATATTCTATACATGGTAAGGATAATTGAGGGTTGACAAGTTGTCAGCTTTTAAGTTGAGCCATGTTAAATATATGTTATCGTGATAGAAAACAGACATCTCTCCAGGGTTTTTTAAGGATCAAGTGACAGAATGTATATGAAAGGGTTTGAACGTTGTAAATTGCCCCCCTGATGCAAGGGAGACTCAAATTTGATTGTTCTTTGTAGCGGTGACTTTTAGCTCAGATTTCTTTGTTAGCCATTTTTGTCTTTCAAGAGTATTTCCAAAGTTTTAAAGTGTCGAGGCTCTTAAGTGACACAAGATGCAATTTTTCTAAAAACAATGAAAAAAGAAAAGAAAACCCAATCAGATATTGAAAGCTTGCTATAAAACTTTTAGCCTTGGAGTACGTAGAATTTGATAAGGTGAGTCTGTCTTGGGATCTTGTTCAAGTACCCAAAGGACCCATTTATAAGAATGGGACCACTTCTTGTATGCATAAAGATGGAAATATGGGGAATTTGAGGTGAATTACTGTAAACCCTTAAGTACCACCTGAATGAATATCAGAGTTTGCTTTTCAGGTTTTGTTTTGTGTTTTGTTACTGTGAAGCAGGTAACTTCTTTTGAGGAGTCATTGGAGAGGATTGGGGAAGCCTTTGAAAACTTCCA
>PVKE010026449.1:0-22299 GCA_004027555.1 Craseonycteris thonglongyai
AGAGAGAGAGAGAGAGAGAGAGAGAGAGAGAGAGAGAGAGAGAGAGATACAGAGACAGAGAGAAGGGGGAGGGCCCAGAGCAGTCTCCATAGTTGTACATCATTGGTTTTTCCACATAGTTTCATTCCAAAGGTGGGCGCGGGGCTGCACAGGGCAGGAACTGGGCTGGGGTCTCAACCTGGCATGAGCCAAACTGGGGGCATGCCCCAGTTCAGCATATGCGTTGGCACGGGCCGGGGCCGGGATTCGATCCTCGGTCCCTGGGGCTGCTAAGTGAGCACTTAACCCACTGAGCCACCCCAGCTTCCTCTCATTTCATTAAAAGGCCAGCACAATGTTCTTAGACACATGAGTAGTTCAGGACTGGACAATTTCCTTTAGCAGCAATAGTCCCTCCTTAAGCAATAAGAGTCATGAAGATGGACCCTACTCAAAGGCTGGCCTATTTAAATGGTGACCTGCTGACTACACAGGGAGAAAGTGCTAACAGGGCTCTCTACTCCAGGTTCCTACCTCTAAGAAACATGTAAACAATGTAAAAACTAAATTAGGATTCAAACCTGATTGAGGGAATAAATGTTAGAAGGAAGTTTCCTAGGATGAGAGCTTTGAGAGCTGTACTTAGCAACAAATACTGACTGCACAACAGATTCCCAGTTTCAAATGTTACAAGTAAATCACCTAATACAAATGATTAATGTTAAGGAGTGATGCAAGTTGTTGAATTATGAAATCCTTTCTTTAAGGCCTGATATATTTGAGTTTGAATATTCTCTGTTTTTGAACAACTTACATATTGAAGTCTCTCAATTAACCTGTTACTTTCTCAAACTGGTTCATCAAATAATATATCTGTTCACCATTTTCTGGGCTTTTTTCACTTTTTATAATCAGTTTTATTATAGCCATCCTGTTACTACATTCAATACCTAACTCAACTCCATTCTCCTTCAGTAAATTATCATGTAGGACTTCATAGAGAAATTACTGCATGGCTTAAGATAAACAGCATGACTTTTCTCAGACACTCCAGTCCTCTGTGATGTTTGTTTTTTGTGCATCAAAACTAGTCTGAAATCAATACTTACCTTGCTCTGAAACCCTTCTCAAAAATGTACCGGTAGTCTTCAGTTTTATAGTCTCATTAAGCTAACAAGTAGGACTAAAACATACAGACAGAAGACACACAAATTTTCTCCAGCCAGTCGTGATTACAAATCTAAACTCAGGTCATTAAAAACAGACAGAAAAGATCTATGCATTCAAAATATTCTCCTCTTCCCATTATAAGAAGAAACTGACTATGGGTGGTGCCTGTCTTTAAGACTCTTTCATCACCATACTCTGAATCTCCCTTTTTACCAAACAAGAACAAAGTAACAAACAAGTACGGTAATAGGCAGGCTCAGTAGACACTGTAATTGTTTTCTCCTTCCAGGTAGGCCTCCTAAAGTGTCTATATGGGGTAGCAGATGTCTTAACATGCAGGCAGACCAGATACCGTGATAGAGAAATAGAGTCCTCTTTGAAGAAACTGATCAATATAATATCAAAACATAAGAGGTTTTCCATCGAATCATCCTAAAAACTTCCTTAAACAAAGAAACTTTTAAACTTTGGTGAGAATTGACACTTTTCCATAAGTCTTTGTCAAATATATATACAACACTACTTCAGCAAAAAATTAAGATTTTGTTTTGAAACACCAGATCAAAAGCACTGACTACTTTATTAGAAACAAGCATAAAGTAAGTGGCCAGTAATTTCACAAATGACATCACTTACTATTTACTTCCATGAGTTCTGAGCAACTAACTCTGTAGGGATATGTACTTTGACTCCTTGGTACTTCTCTGCAAGTGACCAGGAGCCTGCCTTGCATATGCCCCTCCATAAACTGATCAACTAATCCCTACACGGGCCCTCCTGAGATGTCCCCTGTAATGTGTGATACCATTTTTGGGTAAGCATCCCTAGTCCTCAAGGTCTCAAGTCACATACCTGGATACCCAGGGCATCTAGAAACACGGTTCAGGGTAACATCTATGGTAACACCATATGAAACATATCACTGGGTAAAAGGTACAGCAAAGTCATTCTACTAAGATAGATGACAGGCAAGTGATACCAGACAGTCAAATCCTTAGAAAAAATGAAATAATAAGCCCTAGCTATAAGATATTATATAATATTTTATTAAATTGATGGCCCCAAACTGCAATTACTTTTGCACCAACCTAATATAGTTTTTTATTAAATTAAAAAACCGTGGGAGTTTAGGCACTGGTGGGACTGCTCTGGTAGAAATGAAGTAAAGAAATTGGATTAAAGCTTCAACCTGAAATACTCCATCTACCCCAAAACCCACACACAGAATGTATGAAACAACAGTTTTCAAAGCAGTGCATACTGGGCTATGAAACAGTGATTGATCCCTGGGAGACAGGAAACAAAGAGGCCTGTCAGCTCCAGCTTCCAGTTTCCATTATCCAGGCTGTAGAGCAGGTGCCTCGGTAAGGTTGGATGGAGTCTGCAGGATGAAGGCCCATAGGGGAAAGATGCTGCCGTAGGGTAGTAGGGAGATGTGCAAGGTGACCTTAAGGGCCCTTCCTAGAGTATTCAGCAGAATGTGCGAGGAAATCACCAAGACCAGGAGAGAAAGAACTCCCCCAAGAATTTAGAGACAGCAATGTCTGGTGCTCACATAGGGCCCAGAATAGCATTTCCCACCAGCCCAACTGGAAAACCATAGGACACTGGGTAGAGTATTCAGGATAGTTCTGCTTTAGTGGTGAGGGCAATAAGCCCTGGACAAAGCACTCACTGCTCCAGTCTTGCCTAACAAATCTTAAAAGCAAGACTTTAAAAGATCAAGCTATTTCCAAATAATTTAAGTCCAGAACACAGCTCAAAAATGTTGATAGAAATACAAAAATATGTCATGCAAATCAAAATATACAATGTCTGACATCCAATCAAAGATTATCTGATGTGTAAAGTAGGAAAAACAACCCTTAATGGGGAGAAAATCAGTCCATCAAAACAACCTGAACTGAAAGAGATGGTAGACTTGGCAGACAAGGACAACAAAATAGCCATTATAATTGTATTCCATGTGTTCAAAAGTTAAGTATAGACATAGAAGCTATTAAAAAAAAAAAAAAGAAGACTCAAATCGAGCACTTAAAAAGGAAAACACAATTCATGAAATGAAAATTACACCAGATGGTATTAATGGCAGATTAGTGAACTTGAAATGAATAGCCTGAATAGGTCTATATCTACTATAGAAACATGTACTTTGAAACCTTTCCACAAAGGAAGCCAAGACGGCTTCACTGGGGAATTCTCTCAAACATTTAAGGAAAAAATAATACCAGTTCTATACAAACTTCCAGAAAATGAAAATGAGGGAATATTTCCAACTCATTCATGAGGCCAGCATTACTTTGATACTAAAACCAGACAGAGACATTATAGGAATACAAAGCAACACACCAACAACCTTGTGATCACAGATGCACAAATTAACAAAATGTCTACAAATTGAATCCAATAATATATAAAAAAAAGATAATACCTCATGACTGACTTAGCAAGATTTATCCCAGGAACTCACGACTGGTTCAACATTTTAAAAATCAATCAATTTAATCAACTAAAAAACAAAAATTGTATCATCTAAATAGGTGCAGAATTTGTCAAAATCCAATATATATTTGATAAAAACTCTAAGCAAATTAGGAATAGAAAGGAACTTTCTCAACCTGACAATGGTTATTTTTGAAAAACCAACAGCTAACATCATACTCAATGATAAAAGACTGAAAGTTTTCACCCTAGGATCAGCAGCAAGACAAGGATGTCTGCCTTTCCCACTTCTATTAACCATACTGGAGGTTCTAAACAGTGAGGCAAGAAAAGGAAACAAAAGGCCTGCAGATTAGGAAGAAGTAAAACTGTTCACTATGTAGGAAATCCAATGGGATCTACAAAAAGCTACTATAAGTGGGGTTTACAAGATAGCAATATACAAGATCAACATGTAAAAATCGTTTGTATTTCTATATATGAGCAAGAACCAGAAACTGAAATTACAATACCATTCACAATACATCAAAAACATGAAGTTTAGCTTAGGGATAAATTTCACAAAAAATGTATGATGTACAAGACCTGTATACTGCAAGTAGAAAACATTGCTGAAAGAAATTAAGGTGTATCTAAACCAAGAGCTGTCCCTTGTGATCAATTGGTCACTCTGTATTTGTCAAGATATCAATTTTCTTTAAATTGACATAATCCCAATCAAAATTCTAGTAGGCTTTTTGTAGAAATTGGCAGATTCTAAGAGTCAATGGAAATACAAAAGACCTAAAATAGCCAAAACAGCTTTGAAAAAGGATAAAGTTGGAAGGCCAATACTGCCCGATTTCAAGATTCATTATACCCTTATGCATATGGACAATAATTTTTGACAAAGGAGCAAAGGCAATTCAGTGGGGGAAAGGATAGTCTCTTCAACAAATCTCACCAGAGCAACTAGATATCTACAGGGAAGACAATGCACTTAGCTTTATACCTCAGATCATATACAAAAATTCACCTCACAATATATACAAACAAATCTAAAAATTCTAGGTTATAGACCTAAATGTAAAACCTAAAATCCTAAAATGTCTACAAGCAAATACAAGAGAAAATTTTCATGATCTTGGATTAGGCAAAAATTTCTCATATAACTATTATAAAAGCACAATCCGTAAAAGACCAAAATGATACATAGACTTCATCAAAATTTAAAACTTATGCTCTCTGAAAGACATAATTAAGACAATCAAAAGATAAGTTGCAAATGGGGAGAAATTACTAAAAGGGCATGTACCTGGTATAGGACATGTACCCAGAATACATTAATAAACTCAAACATTTGATAATAAGAACATAACCTCATTAAAAAATGAGCACAGGATCTGAACACACACTTCATTAAAGAAGATATGTGGAATGGCAATGGGCACATAAAAAGATACTTTGTATCATTAAGGAAAAACAAATTAAAACTACAAAGAAATTCCACTAAAACAGCTAACATTAAAAAGACCAGCAACACCAAATGCTGCTGGTAAGGATGAGGAACCAGAACTCTCATACACTGCTGGTAGATGTGCAAAATAGTGTAGCCACTCTGAAAAGCTGGGAATACCTTATGAAATTAAATATAGACGTTCCATATTGCCATAAGAATCTACTCCTAAATATTTACCCAAGAGGAATAAGAACGTATGTTCGCACAAAGACCTATTCATTCGTGTTCATAGTGTTTTATTCATTATAACCAAAAACTGGAAATCCAAATAATCATTAACTGGTGAAAGGATAACCAATTGCGGTACCCATACCACTCAACAACAAAAAAACAAATTACTGTCACATAGTATGCATGAATCTCACAAGCACTATCCTAAATGAAAGAAGTCAGGTATAAAAGATTGAAAATTCATGGTTCCATTCAAATGAGATTTTGGAAATGGCAAAATATACTGACAGAATGCAAATCAGTGATTGCCAAGAATTAGGAGTCAGGGGAGAGGAATAAACCCAAAGGTGCCTCAGGAAAATTTTTGGGATGATGGAAACAGTCATATCTTGATTATGGTGGTGGTTATACAATTGTACACATTTGTTAAAACTTGCTGAAATTCACAGTATATGTAAGTTATACCTTAATAAAGTTGAAAAAATATAAACTCACACAAAATTAAGACAAAGAAGGCACATATGTCCATCAAACTGTCAATAGTAGTCTTCTTTGGGTGGTGGGAACTTAGGTGGTTCTAATTTTCTTCTTGTACTTTTTTTGTAGTTTCCATAATTTTTATAATGTAATCATTCATGTAAACAGAAAAAAAATTTAAATTCATGTTTCTTAAGAGGATATTGTATTACTACCTAAAATGTAGGTAATGTTAGACTAATTAACAAATGTTAGTCTTTTAAAAAAAGATATCAGAAAAACCAGTCTGCTTGTAAATGGAATATCCAAATACTAAAATGTACTTTTGACCATTTTTTTTTATGTTAGAAATGGAACATCATTACTTTAAATCAAACGTATTAAAATCTGTTTACATGCTTTAATTGCAACAAGTAATTACAAAATAATGAAGTGGAAAAAATCTCTATCAACAAGCAAAACAATAGTTTTATATATAACATAATGGAATTATAACATTAACTTACTGCCTATTTGGAAAATATCAAGTCATTTGACTCTTAGAAACACATCTCTCTCCTGTAATGGGATAACTTTAAATATCTTTATAGGTGCTTAAACCTCAAAATAAAAGAAAAATCCCACAACAACCAAAAAATGAAAACACTAATTGACTTGGGACATGCTATCATAGGACTCCTACTGTCCTTGTTGGAGGCAAATACTTGGATTTCTATTATCTCCTTCGTTATTGACTCTGAAGCAATACTGAGGACCATAAAATCCACATCTATATCACATTTCATTGGAGTTGGATAATTGTATAATTTAGACAACAATGAAAAACAACCAGGTGAGAGACAGGATGCTGGCCTCACAAAGTCCCAAAGATCTCCTGTTTAAGAAAATCCAGTACTCACTTATCTCAATGATGATTCTAATAAGCTCTGTTTTTTGCCATACATGGAGCCTTACCTGGTAGAGCTCTTCCAGGTTGTATCTGATGGAGGTACTACTCTGTATGGCTTTCACAGCCTCATGAAGCTTCTGCCAGGTGTCCTGAGTGTAGTTATCAGGCAACTTAGGTCTGTCTGTAAATCCAGATAGAGTCAGTGGGGAATGACATCCATGCTAATAGTCATACATCTTTCAAAAAATAGTCTACGAAAATATTAATGTTTTAAAAGACACACGAGTAAGGAATACAGAAATTAGTTTTTTCTCTTTTCCAATACAAAGTACTGTATTTATAAGTTCGTTATCTTACAGATTGCAACCATGTATCTTTGTTTGGCTAAATACATTTTGTATTGATACTTAGAATACACATAGGAAATGCACAAATCTTAGTTCTCTTTTGCTTAAATTGACTTTACAAACGTATAAACATGGAATAGTTTAGCTCTACACAACATTTAAAGTTGACTTAAATTGTTCAACTTTGGGAGGACGGTGAAGAATAAGCTTATAATCGCAATATCTGCATCAAAGTTGCTGCTTACTTTGAGATGGTAACAAAAATGAGAAGTGGAGGAAGTAATAAAATTACATCACGAAGAGCTTCAGTAGATGCTAATTATTCTCGGCCGTGTGAATCAAGATACTTGAATTATTTGGCCTAATTTATTCCAACTGGACCAACTACATAAAAGGAGAAAGCGGCTACCAGTAAAATCAACCCGCTGCCCACACCGCGGCTTAAGCCGACAGTCAAAAAGGCCGGCACCTCCATCGGGGGGGGCCCAGGGACCCCTAACCTACTCCGAGAGCCGAGGGGCCGGGCCCAATGACCGCCACTGGGAAGGAGACTTCCGAACAGTCAGGGGTCCAGCTGACGACAACAGCCTATCCCGCTGCCGCCACGGGCGACTTGCGGCCGCTCCGCCCAACACCGCCAGCCCCCGTAGCTTCTCCTCGGGTCGCCCCCCAATTCCGTCCCGGATCACCACGCGACCCCATCCTCGGCCCCCGGGGCTCCTTCCCGTGGCTGTCCCTTCCCCCACCACGGGCCCACAAGGTCCCCTGTCCCTAGGCCGCTCCCCGTACCCACCTCGGAAATTCTTGATCACTAGTTTCTTGGAACCGCCGCTGGCCCCTGGCTTGGAGGTGACCGCGGCCGCGGCGAGGGACGCGGGCTTGGTGAGGCCGTTGGTATGCCCGACAAGCGCCGAGAAGTTGCCCTTCCTGGGGGTCTCGTCGGCCATGGCTGCGGCCGGGAAGCAGCGGGCGCCCCGCCCCGTCCGGCCGCCTCCTCCACCTCCTCCCAGAGCCGCGCGGCCGGGCCTCTCCTCTTTTCTCCTCAGCAACTCCCGGCTCCGTCAGCACTTCTGTCCTGGCCCAAGCGCCGCTTTAGCCTGGCCCAACCGCCGTCCGGCCTCCACCTGGCCCTGACTCCAACCCGACCCTGGCCCCGACCCAGACCCGACCCCGACCCCGACCCCGAAGCTCGCGAACGCAGCCAGTCCGCGTCAGCCGCTGTCCGTGTGGAACTTGCAACAGTCGAAGGAGCGGCGGAGCACAATCCCTGTCAGCTGCAGGGGCCGGCGCTCTCCAGAGCAACCAAGGGGCGCGGACGAAGCGTCCTCGCTGAGGGGAGGCGGGGGATCGCAGCACGAGAGACCCTGGCCTTCCTCAGTCCCGGAGCGTTGCCATGCCCTACCGGAATTCACGCTCCCGCGAACACTCCCTCCGGAACCAAAGTGAGGGGAAAGTAGGGTCGGAGGCGCGGGCCTGGAAACGGACCACGGGCCGGAAGTGACGCGAGGCCCGGCACTCAAACTCCGCCCAGTCCCGTCATGGCGCACATCACAATAAACCAGTACCTGCAGCAGGTAATGTACGTTGGGCCCTGTTGCACGTGCTCTGCGGGATCTTCTTCCCTTTGCCTGCTGGGCTTTGGTGTCCAGATGGACGGCCTGCGTGTATCTGGCCGGGATCAAGGGTGTGCAGTGCGGACCTGAGTCAGCTCTTTGCGCCAGAGCCCTCGGCCTCCAGACGGGAAGCAAAGATGATTAAAGCAGGCAGGCACACCACTGTATTTCTGGGGTTCTCGGCGGTGCGCCGATGGTCACTGCCCTTAGTTGAGGGACGTGTATGTGTGTGTGTATATGTGTGCGTGGGGGTGGGGTACTAGTCCTAGCGGATGCTGAAGGGCTTGTTAGCCACACGGAGTGGGGGTTCAGCCTTTGTGTAGGCATTGAACGCCTGACCTAAGAGCCTGACTTAAAGTATTGTTTTGGACAGGCACTGACTGGAAGTAGGGGTGTTGCAGGAAGTGACACCCCCAAGGGAGGATATCAGATGCTCAGACAATTCCAAGGCTTAGAGGAAGGAGATTTTATTAACTGGCGGAGCAGGCGGGGCTCCTAGCACCTGAGCACGCGCTCCCCATAGTTAGATTCCTTAGAGCTTATGTACCCTTTTCAGTGTCCATGTGACTGGAGCATGATTCCTTTGTCTAGGGTCCTACGTGTTTCTCCTGATTCAAGGTGGGGAGGGGGATGGGGCAGACCTTTCACTAGGGTTTCTGAGAACTGTTCTCTATCATGATTTTTATAATTGCTGGGCTTTCTGAGACTCAAGGACTTTTTATCTCTTGTCTATGTGTTTGTAAGAGTCTCCAAGAGGCCCTTTCTTCTGTAATCTTTTAAAGTTCCTCCAATCTCAGGAGATGGAGATATTTCAAGTAGTCCAGGCTATGAGCCTTTGCTCATAGCTACCATTTAGTATACTCTTCGTGTTAGCACTTGGCATATTTATTTTATTCTTTGGGAACTCTCTCAAAAGGGTTTTGCCCATAGTCTGTAAACGGCAGTAGCATGCTTCAAACATAGGTGTTTATGGATTCAAAGATTGCATTCTTTTCACTACATTCTAAATCGCAGAACTATAATTGGTAATAAGGGTAAGGAAAAAAGGAAATGGATTTTAAAAGGTATCTGAAGGAAACATCAAAATTTGATGATTAAGAATGTGTGGTTGTGGGACAGGGAGAAGTAAAGAATGATTCCCAAGTTTCTAGCTTAGGCAACAGATGAACAGAACAGATTTGGAGAGAAAAATAAATTTAGTTTTGGACATGTTGAATTGGACGTGTCTGTTGACAACCAGATAAAGATATCTACTTGGCAGTTGAATGTAGTCTGAGATTGTTGAGATCATTAGTTGCTTTATTGAGAAAATTGGTAAAAACAAGTATGAAAAAAACATACAGTGATACTTTGGAATCCAGATGCCCCCAAACTCAAACAACTTGGAATCTGAATGAAAAAATCAAGAAAATTTTGCCTTGGAATCCAAACACTGCTTTGTAATCTGAACGCCAGCACGTTGTTTGCGTGGAATGTATCGACTGTACAGCCTGTAACTTTATCCGAACTACTCGTTGTTCGTGTGAGGTATACTTCGAGAGCAGTGTGGGGGTATTGCTCTAACAGATTGTATAGGCAGCATCCCCTACCCCATCATAATATACAACTAAGCTGTTGCTATAGTTACCTCTCTTATACTCTTTGGTTTATGTGTATGTTTCCAGCCACCTCTACACTTTGTTACTTAAGTTGTTGTCCAAAGCTGTATCTTTAGTGATTTTTGTTGCTAATTGTGTGCCAATTTTGCGTTATTATTTTTATATAACAAAAAGTAGTGATTTGCCATGGGACCTAAAAAGTGCAGTGAGAACAGTAAGAGTAAGAAGAAAGCTGTTAGAGCTACAATTGAGGTTAAGAAAGATCTTATCGCTAAGCATTAAAGTGGTACATGTGTGACTGATCTCGTTATGTTCGAAATACTGAAATTGATTGTTTCTATGATTTAAAAAAATAAAGAAGCTATCAAAGCAGCTGAGGTGAAAGGAGTTACGACACTAAGCTCTAGAACAGGGATTCCCAACCCCGTGCCCGCGGGCGCCATGGCGCCCATGGCCCGATTTGTGTGCGCCCGCCATTATTTGACTGCATCAGAAGATTTTCATAAACACTTAAGTAAAACTATAATTTATTTTCATACATTTGTTAGAATTTTAAAATATTGTTTGAGTATCTACACAGGTTTATTATATTCGTTGGTACGTTTGCGATATCGTATGTAGAAGTTTTTCCCTAGCTTTCGCCTTTGTACACGTCGCATCTTGTTTAACCGCTGCGCTCTTTAAACTCTCCTCCACCCAACCCGGAGACGAGAAGTTGCCATTTTGATTGCGGCTGCTGGACTGATCGGGTCATGACGGTTAGCTAGGATCACAGTGTTTTGATATATTCGATTTTAAATGAACTAAAAGCGAGGTAGGTCATCTATTATTATGGTGGCAATTTGATATGATATTGTAGTTCTATAACTATTGTTATTTTTGTTTTTTTAGTCCTAAAATGAGTGGACCAAATAAGAGAAAACGAACCTATAATTTTAACACAGACTGGGAAGAATCATACTGTTTCATTAATTTAAAAGGTAAATGCGTTTGCCTGTTGTGTGGCAGTAGTATTGCAGTGCCGAAAAAACATAATGTTGAACGTCACTTTCAGACAAGTCATACCACTTTTGATACGAATTATCCACTTAAACCTGAAGTAAGAAAGAAAAAAATAAATCAACTAAAATTAAGTTGAACTACTCAACAGACTGTTTTCACTAGACATGTGGAAAAATCTAAAAAGGCAACCATTGCTTCTTTCAAAATTTCTCACATGCTCGCAAAGAAGAAAAAACCTTTCCAGGACGGTGAATTGTTAAAAGAAGCATTTCTGACTGCTGCCGATTGTTTGAGGAATATTCTAACAAGCGTGAGATTATGTCGGCGATACAAGACCTACAGTTGTCAAATAACACAGTCACAAGAAAAATACATGCAATTTCAAAAGACTTACAAACTCAGTTAAAGACTGACTTGGAAATATGTGACTGCTTCTCTCTGCAATTTGACGAGTCAACAGATATATCAGACACTGCACAGTTGGCAGTTATGGTGAGAATGGTATTTAGTAACTTCACAGTCAAAGAGGAGCTGTTGCAAATATTACCAATGAAAGGACAGACGAGAGGTGAGGATATTTATAAAACTTTCAGAACATATGCCAGGTCGATCAACATGCCTTTGCATAAGTTGTCTGCGATAACTACCGATGGGGCACCAGCAATGGTTGGTCAAAACAAAGGATTTATTGCCCTTTGCAGGAAAGATGAATCATTTTCAGATTTTATGTCCTACCACTGTATTATCCATCAGGAAGCTTTGTGTTGTCAAATACTGCCCTTTGAACATGTTATGAAAATAGTCACAAAGATAATCAACTCTATTCGAGCAGCTCCATTGCAACACCGACTTTTCAAGGCCCTGTTAGAAGGTACTGAAGATAAAGAACACGATCTCATCCTGCATACTGAAGTACGTTGGCTCAGTAAAGGTAAAGTTCTTACAAGATTTGTGAACTTAATTGAAGAAATAAAAACATTTATACATGATAAAAATGAAAATTATGATGAACTAACACACTCTTGCTGGCTGGTGGATTTGGGTTTTCTTGCTGACACCATGGAAAAATTAGATTCTTTCAATTTGGAGTTGCAGGGAAAAGACAAAAATAGAGCTGAAATGATAAGCTCTGTCAACGCATTTAAAGTGAAATTGACTGTTGATATCACATCTGCATATCAAGTCTCGTGCACTTCCCATATATGAGGAAAATGCTAGGTAACAATGAATTAAACGTGTCATTATTTATTGAGACCCTGCAAGTGCTTCAAAAACAGTTTGAAGAGAGATTTCTGTAGTTTACAAATATCGAGCCAATTGTCTCCTTCTGTATCAATCCTTTTACTTGCCAAATAAATGTAATAGAACTAGATGCATGTATTGCAGACCTTGTTCAGGGGAAAGCAGAACTAGAGTTAGAAATTTTGAACCTTAAGAACGATATTTTGCTAAAATCCTTAATATCAGAGGACTTATGGAACATAGGCGACAAAGAAAGGTTCCCATTTTTAAAAAAAGCGGCATAGAAAATCAAATCGTTTTTTGGGTCAACGTATTTATGCGAATCTTTGTTTTCAAACATGAATTTAATAAAATCATGATATAGATCTCGACTTACCGATGAGCATCTTAATAATTGTTTGCTAACAGGATTGTCGTCATACTCTCCTAATTACGAGGCATTGGCCAATGAAATGCAATGCCAAAGATGACACTGACAGATTGGTTTATTTTATGTTTTCTTTTATGTTTTTCTAAATGATTTTATTATACGTGTGTTTTTTATTTACTTTGTATTACGTTTTGTATATATGTTTCTTTGTGTGTATATAATTTGTACAATAAATTTATTTAAAATTATTTTTGTTTATTATTTTTTATTCTTGTTCAATAATAAATATCCTTAGAAATAGCTTGTGCCCGCCGCCCTACCGATATTTTAGAATGCGCCCTAGGGTATAAAAAGGTTGGGAACCCCTGCCTTAGGGCTTCAGAGTAGAGGAAGGTCATTTGCAGGATGATAGCAGAGCAGATGTTCAGTAACTAGATGTTTGCCCTGCCCTATAGAAAAGTCATAAAAAGTTATTTCTGGGGATAACTCTTATTATGGGCAAGGCTTTAAGTGTAAATATTTTCCGGGAGAGATAAGGTTTCTCATGAGTCTGCACTTCTTGGGGAGGACTGTTCTGAACCCCTTCAGTTGGAAGAGAAATGGAAAATAATTGACGATAATTGGTCTATTTGGACTTAGGGAGTGTAGAACAGTGGTTTTAGTATTGGATATGTTTAGTTTGAGGTACCAATAGAAATATTTATTTGTGGAGATACCTGACATTATAAGTGCAAATGCAATTTCAACATTCAGAAAAGAGATTGGGGATAGAAGTGAGTTATTTAACTGACAGTGATTTCAAGGCTTTGTTGAAATTGGGTGAGGGATCCTGAAAGGTAGGTACATGGATATGGGTAAGGAGGGCTGAGGACAGCCCCTTGGGGGGATGTTTAATAATTACAGGGAAAATGGGAGGAGAGAGTAAAGAGCGAAAGAGTGTTTTGAAAAGATGAAGAGAACTCAGAGGCTATACTGTTTGAGCAGCTCAAAGGAGCAGAAATTTCAAACCTTACAGAGAAGAATAAAGACTGAGAAGAGGCCATTTTTATTTTTGTCAGTTTGGGGAAAGTCATGGGAAATAGAACAAAACCTGACAGTAACAGAGCAAAGGACTGAAGTAATATTTGAACTTAAGAGGTAAGGGGAGATTCTGGTCAAATTTTGTTAGACAGATTTGGAATCTAAATATAGCATAAAATAAATTCTGAAACCAGAGTACAACCCATATATTTTTCCTTAACATATTTCATCAGACTAGTTGTTAAAAATTTGTCTGAGTAACTTCACTCATGTATCAAATTCTTTTGTTTTAATGAGGCACCAGCTCTCTAGTTGTGAAAAACTTGGGAAAATATTTTGCTTTTCAATTTTAGTGCTCATTAAGCATTGTTGTGTAAGTTATAAACAAATACTAGAGAATTTAAATGTTCGTGACATCAGTGTTTTTATTGTGAATGTGAAAAGCTTTCTTTTGTAAGTATTACAATGATCACAGTTAATGGTTTGACCTTGCTTTACATTTGCCAGTTTAGTCAAGGATAGCTATTTGCATTCTGTCTTTTCTTCCTTTTCTTCTAGCTTCTTCCCACCTCCCCCACCCCCCACCCCATCCTCATATACAGTGACTTCATTATTACTGAGTAAGAAGTTAGATTACTGTCATTGGTTAGAGCCTCTGCCACTCGATTTTAATTTTTTTTGGTCTGTATTTTTAAGTGCTGTCTTTTTACGTTTTCACTTTCTCTATTTTAAAGAGCTGTCTTTTTATATTTGATATTCTGATAGAATTTAGGTCCTCAAAATGAACATCTATGCTCCTTGAATCATGGCTTCAAGCTAATCCTCTAGAATAAATATTAGAAACTACAGCCAGATGAAAGATGCAATGATGCCAGTCTTAATTTACAAAGGTTTATTATAAAGACTGGATCATGACTCGCAACAGTCTTTTCTTGCTTTGTGATTTGAACTATGGTATTTTACCAAACATACAATTTAAATTTAAATTTATAGGATCCCAATTTTTGGCCTTAATATATGTAGTCAAATAGAAGACATTAAATTCAAAAAGTGTTTCTTAAAATAAAGATTTATTTCTATGTTCTGTCATTTTTGTGGAGCTTTAAAATTTAATTGCAATTCACTTTTAATTTATGGAAGGAAGATGATCTGAATATTATTGCCAGTTAGAGAACTTTAAGGATAGTTCAGTGGTCATCTAGTTCAGAATCTAAACCCTTCTATAAATTATTTACTTTATGTAAATGAAAGTTTAAAGTATCTTTTAGTTATTGGTTTTATGACCTAATTTCAGATAGTATATGTGGTAAGTATAATCGAATTTGATCTTAGAGTAGAGAGTTGTTTACTCTTATCTGCATCTCCAATGTGAAGAAAATGAAGCTCGTTAGCTTGGCTTTCACCTGGTTGATGTCTGTGAAGTGTAGGATTTTGAAATTCTAACCTAATGTTTGTTTTAATAAATTTTTTTTACATAGTTGTTTATAAGATAATTTATATAGTCTAAAAAGTAAATATTTTTTTCATGTTCTTTTTTTTGCCAGTAGCTATAGTGACTATGCTGACTAGTGAAAATTTAGAATTATACTTTGAGACCAAGTTGCTGTTATTAAAAAAAAAGAAAACCCGAAAAACACCTTTAAAATAAATTTTATTTGAAATAACGTGTCAGAAGTTTAATGGCAGTAATAACATTTATGTTTTTTTCTTGCCGGTGATTTTTTTTTTCCCCCTCTATAATGTATTGCTAGTACAAAAATGACAGTGTTTTATGCTAAACAGGTTTTTTCTCGATACAGCAGAACTCTGTTTATACTGTGACCTTTCAGAATAAATGGGCAAGCATGTCAGGTGCTAAGAAGGGTTGGAAAAACATTTTTTGCAGGTGAATCTTTGAGATGTTGCATTTACTTGAAATGTTAAACAATGAGCTAAAAGATCATGTTGAAGTGTGAATGTTTCAAAATGATGATTAATGAGGAGCTTGTCACTTAGAATTTACTTCAGGTGCTGTATTTCCAGCGTTAGCTCAGAGTAATTCCTTGTAGCACAAATGGATGATTTTTATAATACATGCACACAAGGTTAGTGTAGTTAGGTAATAATTTAGCAACATAACAAAAGCCTGGTGTCCACTGCCTTTTTTTAATTTTTAATTTGACTTGTTAGCCTATTAGAAAGCTATTTTTATTTCTTCATTATTATTATATGGTGGTATTTTTCTGACAATTTATGCCCTCCCTTTGTCCCCTCCCCCCCCCCCGAAGTTCTAGGTTTAGGAATATTTTAATAGACTTTTACATGCTTTCACATAGTTCTGTTTTCCATTATTATTCAAATAAGCATGTATATAAACTTCATTTTAGGCCAATGAGCTGAAAAATGCTGCAGTTGACAGTATATAAAATTAATGGGAAGCAGTCAGTTGATGGTTAACACACAAGAAATCTAGAAGGCCCCAATGCAAAATATGAGAACAACCCACACACACTTGACATTTGACCCGATTGCCCTGAATGGGTGTGAGGGATGTGAACCTTGGCAGTGGAAGTGATGTTGAGTGCATTGGATGAGGCAAAGTCAAGAAGCTTAGGGGCAGCCAAATTAGGGTCAGTGTTACTTGGCTGTGGGATTTAAGTTAAAGGTTAATGGCCTAAGATTTGGTCACTTGTAAGTCCTCATGAGATAGTTATGAAGTAGCAAACTAAGCTTGAGATGTGCAAAACTGAGGGAAGCCTCGTGTTGCCTTAATAGACATCTCTGAACAATTAATGCTGAAGGACCCAGGGCCATCTAATCGGCACAGCCCTTGAGAGTTAGTGTTTACTATGATTAAGGGTATATGTTAGTTCCATAACTGATCCCTGTGAGCCAGTGAGTCATCAGTAAGTATAGGAGCTTTAAAGATCCATGTCTGAAGGTAGAGTTACACCTTTGGGCTCTATTTGGAGCCTCTTCTTATGTGTGCCTGTGTGTGTGTGTGGTTGTAGGAGGAGTGCATGTACATGAGTGTGTGCATGCATGTGCGTGTGTATCCCATAAGATTTCAGCTAGGTTGAAGCCCAGCCAATATTAGTTCAAGCTATATTCTGAACATTTTCTTTTTAACATCTTAGTAGTATTCTCGCTTCTTGACTTTGGGCTGACCAGAAATCTTTGTTTGTGAGGCCAGGGTGGGTGGATGAGTACAGAGGTAGAGATGGGTGCATTTTAGCCAGCAGGGATTGTGAAAAAATGCATTTATTTCAATTAATTATGAAAAAAAGAAAACATACAAAACATGGACTTAATTTAAACATCAAATACTCCTGGAAAGTAGATTCTTTCTTTGTTTAGTCACTCTTGGCTAGCTCTCTGGGATTTAACTAAAAGACCAAGATTAATTAAATTATTGTTTGATGCATCCACATTTTACAGTGTTTGAAGTAATGTCCTTTATTAATGTAAAGATAGTAAAATTCTAGCCTAAGCAGAGAATACAGAAAAAAGTTTTTATAATTGCAGTAAGAAATAGTTTAAACAAAATTGAAAGTCTGGGCTGAAAAATACCACCAGATTTTAAATATTTAGATAATTATGTGAGAACAGATGCAAAAGATTTGGGCAAGTGCCTGACTCTAGAAGATAACATGAATGAATACTAAAATAAAGGTATTTAAACTTGCCAAGTAATTGGTAAACAGCATATCAAGGATAGATATAGCTTCATTGCAATAACTTCATTATAAGAGAATGAAATTTTGGAAACTCATATTAAAGAGATTAAATTACCATTAAATCAAAGAAATGCTTAAATAATATCATTGGTCCAAAATTAAAGAGAATCTTATTTATGTAGAGTAACACCTTAAAAAGACATCAAGTTGGATAATTCAAATGGAAGAGGTTGGAGTGTGCATTTCTGACTTTAGTGTTTGAATGTGATGCTAGAAATACCTTTTTTGATCATCAGTCTTTATTAAAAAAGTTGCTAATCTTGATACAGTTAGCATACTTTGAGACAACTAAAATATTAATAAATGAACTAACAAGAATCACTTTAGATCTTTTGTATATATATGCAAATAAATGCTATTCAAATAAAGCAACTTAAAATAGAAAACCTTGACCATATTTCCTTAAATTTAAGGTAAAGAAATAATGAATGAATGAAAGAATGAACAGACATATAAGACATTTTTTTCTTTAAGTAGGTAACTATAGAATTAGGAATAGCTTTTACATTTCTTGCTTTTCTCACATAAAATATGCACTGTGTCTGCCTAATTTTTATTATCTGATTATATATTTAAATTTTATTTCTTTTCCTTTTTGAGCAAATAATTTATATTTCATTTGACTTGGATTCTAAACCCATTTTTTCATGAAATTATTTTAAATTATTCATAGTGTAGTCTAATTTATAATAATGTTAGATGTTTGAAATGTTACTCAAAGATTAAAACTCTCCTTTGAGCATGTGAAACATTTGGTCAGCATAAGTTTAATGGTCTCTTTAAAGACCATATAAATAGTTCTCAGGAGCTAGAAGTCAGTAATAGTATGAGTAATGATGAGGGCATTTAGGAATAAAATTCCAAGGTACTTTCAGAAGGCCAGGAATGAGGGGCAGAGTGGCAGAGACGGCAGTGAATCACGCTTCTCAGAAACATTGTACCTTTTTATTAATTCACTTTTCCCCTAGTGATCAGTTGAAATATTGTAAAATAGATGGAAATCCAGAATGACAAGGTCTTTTAGTCAAATATAAACTTATTTATCCCTAGAAGGAACCCTGAGCTTCAGAAGTCAGGTATCAGTTTCCTGTTACAAAGCAGTTTTAAAACTGAAGTACATGTGGATAGCTAATGACTCAGCACTTCTTCTCCCAGAACAAACATTATAATTCAGATATGATGTGTCTTATGTAGTATTTGCTCAGATATAATGTACGTATAATGAGTTTCAGACATCTTAAGTATACAGATCTCTAACTTTTGGCAAAAGTATACATTCATGTAACCACAATTCCGAACACAATAGAGAACATTTCCATCTTCCCAGAGAGCATTCTTATGCTATTTGTAGTCAGTCTTCAACTGTCTGCCGCAAGCAACCAGAATTATTTTTGAATATTACAGCTTAGTTTTGTGTCTTTAATATAAATGGGGTTATACAGTGTGTTCTCTTCTGTCTGGTTTCTTTAGCTCAGCAAGATGCCTATATGTATGAGTCATCATTTGTTGTGTTTCATTCCTTTTTTTTTTTTAAGATTTATTTAATTATTTGAGAGAGAGTGAGAGAGAGAGAAGAGGGCCCAGAACAGTCTCCATAGTTGTACATCAGTAGTTATGACATGGTTTCATTCCACATGGGTAGATGTGGGGTCACATAGGGCAGGAACCAAACTGGGGGTGGCCACCTGCATGGGAGACAAGAACCTTCACGCCTGAGCCATTCTGGTGGTTACCAGTTACACACCAGCTCAGCATATGGGTTTGTATGACCCCAGGCTGGGAATCAAACCCCGGACCTCGCGATTGCGCGGCAAGTGCTCTACTGCTGAGCTTTCCCAGTATCCCTGTTTTGTTCCTTTTTATTTCTGAGTAATATTCTGTTGTGTGAATATCCCAAAATGGGGGAAAGATTTGAAAAGACTGTTTATAAAGGCATGTGTATTAGTGGCATATATGTATTTGAAAAAGATGCTCAGCATCATTTGTCATCCAAGAAAATGCAAATTCAAGGCAAAGTGAACTAGAACTACACAGCCTCTGGAATGGCTAAAATTAAAAACTGATAGTACCAAGTGTTGATAACTAGGTTGTATTCCCCTCCATTGCTGTTAGGATTGGTGGAATGTTGCAACCATTTTGAAAATAACTTGGCAGTGTCTTTTATAGTTAAATATACACTTACCATGTGATACAGCAATATCACTTATAGATATTTACCGAAAAGAAAGCAAAACATATCTACATATAAACTTGTTCATGAATATTCATAGCAGCTTTATACACAATAGCTCTAAACTAGAAATGCCCACAAACAAGTGAATACATACATTCTAATGTAGATTTGATTATATTCTTATATCTTAAGGTTTGTCCTTGGTTACCTTAGAAATATGTAACATTTTCAGAAATCTTAATACAGATTCTTGAAAAAATAGCCATGTCTTTGTTAAGCCAAAAACCACAGTAGAATCCTATTTCATTTTATCCCTAACACATTAAAAAGCAGTAGATTTCTACATTGTGTACTTGACCTAGGATAAGCTAGTAGAACCCGAATAAAAATGTGGCCCAGCCATGTTCTGCCTGTCTGAGAATAGCTGCCTGTTGGAAATGCCTTCTTCTGGGTTAGACCTGAATCACCCAGAAAATGAGAAGGACTTCTCTATCATGCTGACACAAATTGTCGGAAACAAAAGTCATTTGTTTGGATTCCTCTCTGATTCTTTCAGTCTTAGTTTTTGTTATAAGTTTTCTTATTTTTCACATTTCACAGATATTTAATAAGATGTTGGGAATGGGTGTGTGTTATTCAGATTGTGTTTTAAATTAAAAACTTTCCTGGAATTGCATTTTAATAGTATCATTTAATTCTCAGCTTCATTGAATAGTGAATTTGTGTTAGTATTGTTTGTAGTGTAATCATAATCTTTGGGTGGAGGTTTGTGGCATATATTTATAAATGAAATTAAGTTATATTTTATTAAGGATGATGAATTTAGAGCCCTGTGCAGGATACTTATGAGATGGTAGAAAATTATAAGATCAGAAGTCAGAAAAAATGAATCATTTACTTATGGTTTGTGTATTTTGTAATGCTGCTTTTTCTTGAAATAAGAATACTATAAATTTGAACCTTATTTGTATAAGTGAAACTCTGCAGATTAACTGCAAATTTCAAGCTGTTGCAAATTAATTTAAATTTATATGGAAAACTCAGATAGTGATTATTTCCTAGGGAGACACTAGGAATCCTGTGGCTACATCTAGATGGGAAAGAAGCTAGATTAAAAACTAAATTAAAAATAAAAAGGATTATATTAGGTTTGTGGCTTAATTTTAGACTATTAGAATTGATATGTGTTATTTTAACTCAAGGTTTATTTTATACCCTGAAAGTGTTTTTTCTAAAATAATTGTAAATAAAAGAAATGGGTTGAACCTGTTGAACATTGTTTTATTGCTGAAATGTAATAATTTTTAAGGCAATTCTTCAGTACTTGAATATGAATCAGTACTACCAAAATATAAATTTGTATACTTTTTCTCTCCATCTTCCATCATTGGTTCCAAAATTAAATCTAGGGAGAATAAAATTAATAGACAGAAATTGCTGTGAAATTGCTTTTGAAATTCCAGACTTTGCATTTCCAGATAAATTATTCAAATCCTCATGCAAAGATACTTTGAAGAAAGAAATAATAAAACCATTGATAGTCTTTGCCTAAAACATTGATCCTCACATGTTTTCCATGAGGGATGCCTATTCACGTTTTCTCAGCCCCTTGACAGCATGCCCACAATACTGTGGAAGGACTTCAGAATTTGGGGTGGGGGCAGCCTGGTAGTATAATTGTTTCTTTTGGGGATGTGTTGTGGGAGAGTGTTGTATATGGCAGCATAGCCACTAAACATGTATCACCATGTTTAACCAGAGATTCTATGAATTCTGAATATATGTTTAAAATTTTTTACAGTAGGCTCTCAGTTAACCGGCACCCAGGGGATTTGTAGATGCTGAATAAATGAAGGTAGACTCTTCATTAACTTGCACTTAAGCATCTGGCACTGTCGAGCAACCAGCAGAATCTGAAGCAACTGGCAAAGCCATTTTGCCGGTTGTTTAAGTTCCTATTAACAGAGAGTCTACTGTAGTCCTTTGAATTGAATCCTGCAGCTGGGCTCTGTCCTTGGTATTGTGTTTTGCGTTGTGTAAGAAAAATCAGTGCTTGAGTGGGAAATCCATTTTGCATGACTGGTAAAAGGTATGAATATTACTGATGGAGGGTAATGGGTAGACTGATTTCTACCTCTTTACACATTTGCTCACAGTGTTAGTTGATAAGTAGCTAGTGAAAAACAGAATCCTGAAGACATTGGATGAAAGACTGAGTCTATAAATAAGTTAATGGAAAACAGAAAGCAATTTCATATGAAATATTAACTTAGAGCATGAGTTTCTCAAATTTTGAAAACCTACTGTTGAGAGAAGCAAGCTAGACTAAAGGAATAAGTCATACATGTAATTTAATTTCTTAATGTAGGCTTTGAAGATTATTTGGATAATGAATAATTTTTTTTTTTTTTTTTTTTTTTTTTTATCTTTTCACATTTATAGAGAGAAATTATCTTTTTGTCTTCAGTGCATAGTTATTTCTATTTTACTTTTTGACAGATAGAGAGAGAGACAGAGACAGAGACAGTTAGAGAACCAAACTGTGGGAACTCCCCAGTTCAGCACGTGGGTCCTGCCTGGGCCGGAGCCGGG
>PVKE010026450.1:0-22298 GCA_004027555.1 Craseonycteris thonglongyai
TGAGATTTGATACCTCTTGTCACAACCCACATATAGTTCCCACCTCCCCCCCCCACACACACACACACATGGGAAGCAAATAAAATTTATATATTTTTATTTTTTATTATTTTTTTAATTGTTTTGACAGAGAGAGTGGAGGGGGGAGAGATACAGAGACAGAGAGAGAACTGAACTGGGGGAACTCCCCAGTTCAGCATATGGGTCTGCACGGGTCGGGGCAGGGATTCGATCCTCGGTCCCCAGTGCTGCAAAGTGAGCACTTAACCCACTGAGCCATCCCGGCTTCCCCAATACATCAAACTATTATTCTCACATTCTCATTCAAGATTCCTACAGGCTACTATACCCTAAGAAAGAGATATCTGCTAGGCAGACCCCCTTGCTGAAAGTCTGTTATTTTAATTTCAAATTATGATTCCGTGCTTTTGATGTTTCTAGCAAATGTGCAGTATAACCAAAATAGCAAAAACAAGAACAAAAACTGATCCTGGGTGTAACGAGAGATAAAAGAATTACAATTGGATGACACCAGAAGCCCACACTTTCTAAGGAAATTCAGAAAGGACACAAACTCTCTGAGTTATAGCGCATCCACATCTTGATGTCAGCTGCTTAATAGCAGCAGCCACAGAGAAGAGATGGAAAAGACATGGGACAGAGGTGGGAAGAGATCAAGCCTTTGCTGAGAACCTTCTCCATGCTACTCACTACATTAGGTAATTTGTATTTATCTCAGCTGATCCTCACAGTAGCTTGCTCATCCTTATTTTACAGATGAATGAACTGAGACTGACAGGGGTCAGGTAACTTGCCCAAGATCTTTCCCTTTGCAAGTGGGAGAACCCAGATTCAAACTCAGTACTTCCACCCTAGTCCTCATAATGCCTTCTGTACAAAAACAGTACCAAAGGACTGATTAACTCAGCAAAATAAAACGATGCTTACAATATGGTGGTGAAATATAAATGTCAAACTTCTTTAGATACCAAAATTGTAATGTGGTCATAGAGAGCAGTATTCAAAACAGGTGCTGAATTATTTCCACATAGCCAATCAATCCATCAAAAATCATAATGATTCTTCTAACAATGACAAAAGTTGTATGTCTCCCTTTTTTTCCCATGCATTTTAAATTTCTTCCCTGAGATTAAAGACTTACAAGTACCTTGCTGAACCATCAGATTCTACCATCATCACTTCTCTTCTCATTTTTCCAGTATTGCCAAGCTCTCTTCCCTAATATGCCCCTTTGTACATCTTATTTCCCTCCTTTTAGTTCTACTATAGTTTCTTAAATCATATCCTAATTTCTCAAGGAGGATCACAAACTCTGCATGCCCTCCTGACATTCTTATATTTCAAGGGAGGCAGCATGTGACAGAAAGAGCAGTAGTTGTAAGGTGGTGAGACACTGAAGTCCTAGTCCTTAGAAAGTCACTTAGAGATAGAAAGGTATGTGATGGTTAATAAACAAAAACATATTTTTAAAATAAAATTTTATACATATTCTCACATATTACCAATTATTCAGTATCTCTCAATTTCATTTCATAAGGTTGGCCAGACATACCATTTTAAATGAGACAGAAAAGAACAGTACTATCCCATTTCCAATGGTAAATATGGTCATCCTAGTCTCACCGGTTAAATATAACGAGTCAGTAGGTTGACTGTACGTACCATTTGAAATGAGACAGTACTACTGTTTTCTGTCCCATTTAAAATGGTATGTCTGGTCAGTCTATTCATAAGCCAACATTACAGATGAATAATATGAAAGATATACTATTCCTTATTGCAAATTTACTATTTAAAAAAACCCTGGAGAAATCCAGTAACATAAATATTAAAAGGGAAAGAACAGATTTTTAAAAATATTTTCTGTTTAAAAAAATAAAACATTTTTTTCTTTATAATTTTCTATATTTTCCATAATCTTCAATGGTTATATGTTATTAAGTAATCAGAAAATATCATAAACACAAATAAGCAGGGGTTTATCATTCTGATATTCTGTATGTAAAAGATTTATGTATTAGATTCTAGTATAAGTAAGTTTATTTGTTAGTACAGTGTTCCCTCGCCACTTCGCGCTTCATGTTTTGCGGCTTCAGTGCTTCGCGTGTTTCCCCAAAATATTCATCAAAATATAAAAATGAAAAAATACAACCATGTCGGCAGCCACACTGCGGAAAGGAGCATTGTTTCATGTTGATGCACGAGAGAGAAGGATCCCAGTATGTCAAACAAAGAGATGAGTTGACTCAGAGTACATACCACGGGCTCTCATAAAGGCGCGTGATTGGTTTCCGGTGCGACATCGACCAATGAGAAAATTCCTAGGGGCAAATCCTACTTCGAGGTTTTTCAGCTTTCGTGGAAGGTTCTGGTCCCCATTAACCGCGAAAAACGAGGGATGACTGTAATTGGTTGAAAGGCTCTCCAAAGATATTGATTAGTGAATTAATAACAACAGGAAGAAAGATTTCCAGAGGCAGCCCTCAAGGACCTACACCTGATTCAGTAGCACATGTGTAAGGTAAGGGTATAAATGGCAACTACTTCACAGCACTGCAGGGACCTACTGAGGATACATGTGGAAATGCTGAGCTATGTGTCTGGCATATATTTATGTTCAATAAATATCTACTAGTAGATATTATCTAACCCTATTAAACAATTTCATCAATGGCATAAAGTTATATTGACAAAAATCAGGAAAGAATATTGGATATGTTATTCTATGAGAATTAAGATTCACAAAAAGTCATTCTCTAACAAGACGAAATTCAACAGGGGTAAAATTTATGTCAAAAAATATAATTGTTCGAGTACCAGATTTATGTATTCAACTTACAACCAAAATGGAATAGGATGGATGCTAGGAATACATGGTTTCTGCTGTTAAGTAGAAATAAGAAATGGCTTCAGTCAAAATAAGTCAATAAAATGACATCACTGCCAAAGCATATAAAGCGAGGCTGCATGCAGCCCAGAAGGGTTTTGAATGTGGGGCATCACAAATTCATAAACTTTCTTAAAACATTATGAGATTTTTTTTTGCAATTTTTCCTTTTTTTGCTCATCAGCTATCACTTGTGTTAGTGTATTTTATGTGTGGCCCAAGACAATTCTTTTCCAATATGGCCCAGGGAAACCAAAAGGTTGAACACCCCTGATCTAAAGTACTACTATACTACTACTACTATACTACTACTAAGCATGAGAGAAACTAGGAGAGCAACCCAAATGCTTCCCTGTGGTAGACAAGTTGGTAAACACATAAATACACAGACAACTTGGAGCCAGAAAAAGAAGCCCCTAAAAGGCAGAGAATTGAAACCCTGAAATGAGAGGAATATTGGAGTCAATTGGTATATTATCAGGAAGAATAGTAAACCATGGGGAAAAGAACACAGCTGTCTTCAAATATCTGAAGGAACATCATAATGAAGAAGGAACTTCTCCCATCAGAACCCAAGATTAAGAACTAGCATAGGCAGATGAGAGCTATATTAAAAAAAATTTGCATAAAAATTTTATCATGGTCTTCTGGAAATTAGTTTCTTGGTAGAGGTAATGAGCTCAGTGTTCTAGGAATTATTTGTGTTTAACCAAGAGTTAGAGGTACTAGGAAACAGATTTATTCATCAAACAGGTGAATGGAACAAATCATATTTCAAATATATCTTCTAATTGTTGAGTCCATAATAAATTTATCACATTAGATACTTCTCCTACTGAAGAATGCAAATCACAAAGAGTAGTGGGAAGATAAGAGAGTCTATTCGTTCTATCTCTGATTTCTACTGACATACTGAATTCTGCATGCCGAGCAGGGTGTGAGGAGCTGCAGAAAAGCAAGCTGCAGTCTAGGGACTGTGATTGTGTGATAGTGTTGAAGCATGAGATGTGGTATGTGAAACTGGGGAAGATGAGGCTAGCTAGAATGGTAAGCAGACAGCCGATTACAGAAAGGCTTGGTCTGCAAGACTAGCCTTTAATTTCCTTGCACAGATCATGCAAAGCCAGTGAAGCATTCCCTTGGAAGCAGATACAAGATTAGATTTGTGTGAGCCAGGCTGGAAGAGGAAGACCAGTTAAGTGGCTATTTAAATAGTCCAGAAAATAAATGACAGAGCCTGAGCTAAAGAACAAATAAAACCAATCCTTAAGAAGCAAATATGCATTTTTTCCCACTTAATGTCTTACGAGATGAAAGTGGTGAGGGACAAAGAGACAAGGGTGACTTCAGGCTTCTGCTTGGAGGTTGAGCAGATAGATGATCTGCTGAGAATTAGGCGACTAGGTTATAGTAGACTCCAGAGAGAAAAACAATTTAGATGTGGGGTTGAAAAAGTTACGACCCAGAACCACACAAAGGACTTCTGGATCAACTGAAGGCCCAGCTGAGTGAGCCATGGGTGTGCAGCTGCCCACACTTAAGCGGTTCTGACACAATTGATGAGATTGATCTGCTGCATAGAACATATCTTAAGGCACCAAAGATGCTGGAACCTAGAATAAGAAGACAAAAAAAAAAAAATTTTGAGAAGTCGGGGTGGTTTAGTGGGCTAAGTGCTCGCTTTGCAGCCCCGGAGACCAAGGGTCGAATCCCAGCCCCAGGCCGTGCGGACCCATATGTGGAACTGAGGGGAGCCCCCAGTTCATTTCTCACCCCACCCCCTGGTTTGGCCCCTGGCTTGAGAGGGTGTGCCTCCTATGTGAGAGGCCCCCAGCCCAGTTCCCACCCTGTGCGGCCCCCACCCACCAGTGTGGAACAAAACCATGTTGAAAATTGAAGACATACAACTATGGAGACTGCTCTGGGCCCTCCCCATTCTCTGTTTCTGTCTCTTTCTCTCTATGTTGATCAAAAACAATAAAATAAATCTTTTAATAAAATCTACCTTTTATTTTGTTTTATGTCATAATATTTGACACTGAGTTTATAACTGAGGTGGCCTCTCATTCACCTCTCTGCTAGCTATGTTGAAAATACCAATTAAGCTTGAAGAGTCTGTCAGCATTGATATTACAGGAGTATCACCATATTTTAATGCATCTGATCATTCAGATTTTGACAACATGACACATCTTCCACCTACAGAAAAGGGAAGAAAATCCTGTGCTTTGTGCATTGTGGTTTAGGACATAGTAGGTATTTTCCTTCAAAGATAATTTCTTCTACATTGACATTTTACTATTTTAAAACAGTAAGATTTCTGTTGCTACTTTTGTTGCTGCTATTTTTCAAATGTAAAATAATATTCTAAGTTGAATAAGCTTTCTCTGACTTTCCTTTCAATGTGATTCTAAATATTCCACTAGAGCTGGTTGTGTGTTCATCTTCTCAGCCCTGAGTTCTGAAGTTCTGAAATGATCCCAAAAGACATCATGACACAGGCAGATCAAAAATTTACCAGGAAAAAAAAGCAGGAATATGGTAACTTGAATCCATCATCTAATAAATCCTCTGTGTCTCCTAAAGCAGTTAGTTCTTCAGCATGGGTTGCAAGGGCTGTTCCAATGATGTGACTTTCACATTCTTTTCTAGAGCAATTGCTCATATATAATGTACCCAAGTGAGGTCCCTAAAAATTTAGAACTCTGATATGGGCAGTTTCTCCATATGGTAAAGCCAAAGTTCTGATCAAGTTTAAAATTCTCAAAGTCAAGTGCAAATTAAATACTGACTACTGTAGTAGTAAAAGAATAATCATCCCTTTTTAATATGTTAAAATAAGGAATGGAATACTATGTTGGCAGCTTTCAAAAAGAAGTTGGCATTTCAAGTCAAAGAAAAAATTCACCATCTTCCATTCTACACAGAAATGACTTCAGTTAATTAGTCAATGATCTAAGCAAGATTAAGTGGTGAGATGTGACCCCAAGCAAGAAAACAAATCCTCTGATCTGAAATGGGGAAACCAGTAAGAGAAAAGGATGCAGACCACAAAGTACTGTATTTTTCGCTCCATAAAATGCACTTTTTCCTCCCTCAAAAGTGGGTGGAAATGTCTGTGTCTTATGGAATGAATACTAATTTACATCACAGACCATGATGTGTATTACCTGACCTGTCAGTGTAAGCAACAGCCATTAGAAGAGGAAGTGGTAGGCCCATAAAAAAAACCCTGGTTCTTAATACCACTGTTGACTTTATTTACACGGTTTAAATATTATTCTGCTATATTTTATTAAGTATATTAGTACACCATTTAGTTCACAATATTTTTTTCTTGCTTTCCTCCTTTAAACCTAGGTATGTCTTATGGTCAGGTGCATCTTACAGTGCAAAAAATACAGTAATTCAAGATGAAGGTCATAGGGGTATCAGCACCATGTGTCTATGTAGAGCTGCATTATGGGACATGAGTAATGGTTAAAAGTTCAGCAGGACTGGCCACTGGAATGCCTTAGAGAGATTCATGCATTGGATGAAGGCTCAGACTAGACAAACTTCCACCGTGGGTGATTCATGATACCTTAAGCCAGACTCTAAAAGTCAAGAAGAGAATCACACAATTTAGTCTTCTCTGAACAAAGAGGCATCCTTCTAGTCTTTAAAGTGAAGGACATTTAGTCCTTACATAAAAAAAAAATCATGTGAAAAAGAGAGCTTGAGGAATATTGATTTGGCAAAGATGAATAGACTATGAGCCCTGGCATCCAATGCCTTCCTCTTCTCCAGGGAGTCAGGTGCTCACTCTCTCTGGGTTGGGTCACCTTGTCTCAGAAGTACTTTTCTATGAAACCTGATATCTCCAGTATTAGACCCAGAATACAACACTTACACAAAAATTCAGTGACATGCAAGTCTGCTAAAGCCTTTGAGGCATCGCCTAGGGCACTGAGAGGGACTAGGTTTTTCCCTCCAGTGACCCCCTTCAAGGACAAGGTGCTGTTTCATGCCAATCCTGTACAGGTTCATCCAGTGATCCTTCACCTTCATTAGATCATTTTTTAATTAATCCTCATGCTCCTTACCTAGGGGAAGATATTCCTTTATTAACCACTGGCCAGATGTTTAAGAGAAAATATGTCTGCCAAGCTGGTGGCCATCTACCTGTGTAGTAAATGCTGCAAAGACATGCAGCCATGAAGCCAGACAGACCCCTACACCCAGGGAAGTCACCAGGGAGCAGTTCTGTTCCTAATTCCTTTATACAGACTCCTCAGGCAGTCTCCACGACCTCAGTTACCCACTAGACCAGCAGAAATGAGTCAGCAACTTGAAAACAGCGACCTGCAATACAAATATGAAGAAACATGCATAGGTAGAACAAAAAGTCCACAAAGCCTTATCCAGGATTTCAATTGGGAATCTAATTGTCTAAGGCAAGAGGGAGCTATTAGTGCTGGTGAGTATGAAACAGATTAAAAGAAGAATACAGAAAAGAAAAAAAAAAGGAGTTCTTGCTTTTCTTCCTCTTGTAAAAATGCCCCACCTTAGGAATTCCATAATTCCTTAATTTATTAGTTATCATCTATGGAAATTTAAAATATATCAAGCATAGTTCTAAGTCATTATATCTAAAAATGAATGTAAACCTCCCAACAATCTTATGAGTTAGGTTATAATGATTATCCCTTACAGATGAGAACACAGAAAATGGAAGCGGTTAGGTAAGTGACCTCAGTCATACAGTTGGTACATAACTGTGCTGAGATTCAAAGCAGTTTGGATTCCAGAGTCTGCTTCTAACCACTAGGCTATAATGCCCTAACAGTAGCAACAGGGGAAAAATATAACTCAGTGGCCAATCTCTTCCCTTGATAACTAAGTCATTTTCCTCCATTCTATGTTGCCCTCCCACTAACTGCACCACATTGTTAGGAATGCTAGTGACTGCTTGATCCACACACTTTTGTTAAATGGAAACCATGTGACACCATCTCCATACACAATAGGTTACTATAATAATTCAAATACCCTGGTGATGAGTTCAGGTTATATAAATTATGTGTTCTCCCCACTCTACCCTCACTAGGAGGCCTTTTACTAGCAGAAAGCCTAGGAGAGCATCACCTCCTTATAAGATCACTCTAGGTCAGGTCACACAGTGGCTCACAGGAGCAGCAGGGAGTGGTGCTGGAAAAACAAAACAAAACAACCTCACTTGATTCCACAGATGTTAAGACAGGATCATTTCATTAGGTCAAGCAATGAACTTCCAGGGAACATAATACAGAGCTGGACTCACCACGGCTCTCCCCATCTGGCTGCCTGCCCACTTAGTGTCAAAGTCCAGGTCTAATGTCCTCACCCAACAGTACTAAAGGTCCCACTTTTGTCACCAATTCACCTTCATGAGCTCCTTATAGCCCATAATCTTTGCATCCCAAAACACAAGCTTGCCTTCCATTCCAGCAACATAGTTTACAGGTCCAGGAGTATCTGCTAATTAGAAATCACACGAAAGGTTTTTGGAAGTTTTGATTTAACTTTGTCAACAATCTTTCTATTGTATTTCAGGAAGTTAATTGAAAGGTTGAGATGAGCAAATTCAGGTGTAGCTGAAAAAGAGAGTAAGCCAGTATGTTTCAGGCCTGGATTAAAATCTTTAACAATGGATAGGACTGAGAACTTCTCTTTACAGAAATTTGGGTGTATCTGTTTTGTACTCCATGTGAATCAGGAACAAAGCCAAAATAAAAACCCCTGCCCTCTTCCTACTTTGCAGGGATGTTTATAAGTTTATGAAAGGCTGGGATTTAGTTTTCAGCTGCCCTTCTAACTTACCACGTTCTTTCTGAAGCAGTATTTTGCAGAAATCTATGCAAAAAAAAAAATTAGGTTCAAATCTGTTAGAGACATACTAAATACTATAGATCTTTTGGTAGATCATTAAATAATATTATTAAAAGATTTAAAAATAGGGAAAAATCACAATATCTTCAAAAATATGAAATGAGCATATGTCAAAGATTATTTTTTTACTCACTAATTAATGTAACCAGTTCCAAGAATTCAAAGAACCCACATATAGAGGTAATAAAGAAAGATGAAATGAATTTATGTTATGATAGAAAGTTGACAATAGTCAATTGCAATTCATAAGCTTGTCATAATTTTGCCTATCTCTATGTACACTTGCCTATCACAAAGAAATCCTGCAATAAAGAAACTTGTGTAACATTATTTAACCCTGATATTCCCATACATATTTGCTCACATGACATCCACTTACATCTTATAAGGTTAATTATTCAATGAAGCACAGTTTGGGAAAGAGATTCTTCTCTTGCCACATCTTATGGACTTCTCTAATCTTTCCTACAAAAACAGATGCAGAATTACATAGGAATCCAAAATCCTCAGGTCATCTGTAAGGAGATTCTCATTGTCTATATAGACTTCTCCAGAGAAAATGATCAAATTTAAGACAGAGAGAAATTCAGACTGTGGAAGAAAAGTAATTCTTGACTGATTAGCTCAGATATAAACCCCATTAAGCATGTGAATTTTCTGGTTTGGGAGTAGTCTATAAAACATAAAATAGGGAGTTAAAATGGTGACTGTTTCCTGTGGGTAGGAGCAAAGTGACATAAAGCAATGTATCAAAGTGACAAAGAGGGTGCTGGCTTTGGACAACGTTGGTTCACACCCTAGCCTGGCCCCTCCGAGTCAGCCCTGGGCAAGGCTCTCCATCTTTCTATGTCAGCTTTCTCATATGTAAATTAAGGATAATACTAATACCTTACTCATAGTGTGGTTATCAAAATTAAATAACAAATTACATGTCAAACTTTTACTTCAAAACCTAGCAATAAGTTCATAAGAAAGTTAGCTATTAGAATTACTGATGTCCTAACACACAACACTAAACCATTTTTAACTACTTGATGGTAAGAACTTGAGGAAGATTCCTGAAACACAAACCTATCGTGAGAGCCTATGATTCTATGACTACTCCCCATGGGTAGCTTTACCTTTCTTTGATGAAGATGCACCTGTAGGAACAATCATAGCAACACAGCATCTCCAAGTGAGACCCGCAGAGCAAATAACATGAAGATAGGCTGTGGATATCCCTTGAAGAAAATAAAAATGATCATTGCCTCTCTAAACAAGGGCTTTCTATTTGGATAGATTCCAATGTGTCCATGAATGACCTGAGATTACACACATAAATAACATGAATGTGCTTTTTATTATTACAGGAGGGGCTCACAGCTTCCATCAAATGAAGAACCACTGCTCTGAATTCTGAGAGATGGCATGGACACAGTGTAAAGAAAATAAGTGTGAAAATCAAATAAAAATTGGGCAGGCCCTACTTGATTTCCTATGAGACCTAGATAACCTTTGCAAAATTTTCAACTTCACTGAGCCTGTTATTTCACCTTTAGAAATGGGGAGAATACTAGCTCTAGGAAAATTAAATAAGAACACAAGCGAAACTGCCTAATTTGATGCCCAACTCTGAAAGGTGCTTTCTCTTTCCTTGATTTAGTATCTTCATCTTATACTGCACAATGAAGGAGATGACAGGGAGCTTAGATTTTATGCAATCCAATTTGCTCATCCAATAGACAAGACTCAAAAAAAAGTTAAGTGTATTGCTAAGGTCATATCTTAACCTTTTATTGTACAATACAGAGGGATCTTTTAGGGCTAATAGGACACTGTCAAGACTATGGAACCATCTTTATTTAGAGCATGTCTTGATGGCAGTTCTTTCTGCCACTCAATAAATGTCTCTCGAGCAATTCTCTAACTACAAGAAACAGACATGCATCAACAACATTCTGCCAAGCACAGCATAGAAAGCCGAGCATAGCCGTGTTGGTTCCTAGATATTGTTTTTATTGGCGAATCCTTCATATCACTGAAACATCTGAATAGAGTTTTAGAGAAGCAGGAATAAAATCCTCCCATGTGAGCTTCATTCAAACTAGGAAACCAAATATCACCATCAGATCTGCTAATGTCTCACCTCCTGAATCAGGAAACCTGGGCCTGGGGACTAAGAGCAGCATCTGGCCTAATATCAAGAGCAGTTTGCTTTTTCCCCATTTAGGTTTTATTTGCAAGACTAAAAGTCATTTAAAAGTGCAGCACTTTTTGGTGGAAAGAATTGTGTGACCAGAATCCTCACAGCAAAGTCCCTATGTCAGTCCTGCCTGGGGCCACCGAGTAACATCAGGAAGGCCACCTGCCTCTTCAAGGAAAACGTTTCTCCATTTTAAATGACCATAAGTTTCCATGTATAAGATGATACTTTTGTCTAAAATTATTAGACCAAAAATTGGGGGTCGTCTCATACATAGGAATAACATGTGTATTGATTTCTTAATGTTGGGTTAGAAGAGCAGGGGTTGCCTTATACATGGGGGCACCTGATACATGGAAAAATACAGTAAGTGATGCCTTTTAGCAATCTGACACTTCCTGTTTCAAGAACACATTGTAAATGAAGAAAAGGAGAACCACTATAGGGACTTAGAAAACTTCTGAAAAATATTCTGCATAATATCTGATTAGGGTACCACCAAAATTCCACAAGTTCATAAACGGTCACCCAAAAGCCATGCTATATACCCTGGATGCCAGGGCTCACAATTACTACAGATTTCAGATGGACCCAACAGGATGTGTGGCCCAAAGGCAATTTTGCTGGTGGTTTCTATCTTTACTGTTTATTGAACAAAAGTAACAATAATACAAAAAAGGGAAAAATGTGATCCAAGATGGCGGCGTGAGAGGAGAACGCCGATAACTACCTGGGAAGGGCCTTGTGAACAGAGGGGAATCCACAGGGGAAACCCTGAGAAGAAACCTCAACTAAGAGAACCACACAACACGGAACAACACACAAAGGTTAGAGAAAAAAGGGGAGAGCAGGAGAGGAAAAGGGAAGCAGCGGTTCGGGGACAGAGACTCGGAGCACGGCCCAGGGTTGGCAAAAACAAAGGGGATTGGGGGACTACGGTCAAAGTGGAGCTGGATCGAGGGCGGGCTGGAAGCCGAGACCAAGGGAGCGTGGAAGCCCCACAAGACTGTGGACAATTTAATATCCGAACTCAAGGGACAGCATACAGTGCCCTAATCAGATCACAGAGCCTAAAGTGGAACAGGGACTGTGGAGCAGGGCGGCTGCACTTCCCGGCGGGTGGGGTGAGAGCAGGGCACCAGCCCGCAACGGCTCAGCACTCCTGATTTATGGAGGAGATTGACTGTGAAGGAGCGCCTTCTGAGGACAGGGCTCTTGGAGTGAGGGCTGGGGCTTGAGTGGGCATAGCTGCATTGGAAGTGCTTGGAGTGAATCCGGTGGTCTCAACAGAGCCGGGAGCGTAGAGCGGCAGCCGCCCGAGCTACGGCCTGTGCGCGCAGGGCTTTTGGCGCCCCACCACCGGGCCTCCGCGGCGCCACTGCCAGCGTGCAACTGGGCTTTTGGTGCCCCGCCCACCGAGCCTCAGCGGCACCACTGCTTGCTTGCCAGCGTGCAATTGGGCTTTTGGTGACCCACTCACCAGGCCGCTGCGGTGACTCTGCCTGTGCGGAAGTGCTTGGCTGGGCTTTCGGCGCCCCGCCCACTGGGCCGCTGCGCATCACTGCATGTGCGCACCGGGTTTCGGTGCCCCGCCAACCTGGCCGCCCCGCAGCGCCGCTGCCTGCTCGCAGGTGCGCTACAGGGCTTTTGGCACCCTGCTCGCCAGGCCACCGCAGCACCGCTGCCTGAGCACGGGACCGGCTTTCGGCGCCCTGCCCACCTGGCCGCGGCAGCACTGCTGCCTGCTCGCGAGCTCGCAGCTGGGCTTTTGGCGTCCCGCCCACCTGACCTCTGGGGCGTTGCGGACCGTGCTCGCAACTGGGCTGCCTGCCTGGTCTCCGCGGTGTCATTGCCAGTGCGTGTGACTGCGCGGCCCACCCGGGCCTCTGCCAAGCCCCAGCCCATCCAAGGGCTGCCCTGCGGGTGCACCTTGCGGATACAATTGAAGGAGGGGCAGCCAGGAGGAGGAAAGACCAGAGCACCTGCGCCCCGCCCACATTGAACCACCAGCCCCCCTGCTGAAAGAGGAATCTGCTATTGTGTCTCAGGCCCGCCCTAGCTCCTACTCACATGCCCCCACCCCTGGCCACACCTTTACTACCCTGCTATCTCACAGGTAAGACAGCAACCTGAAGTGCCCCAGGATACAGAAGCTGTCTGCTTCCCCCAACCCTCTCCCAAAATCTCTTTCTCCCACAACTGAGTCCAAAAGAAAAAATAAAGAGAAGCCCATCTGATAGGCAAACCCCCAGAGGGAAAACAGACTCATGCTTAAAGCAAAGAGAACCACATCAAACACAATGCACACCTCAGAATCCAAAGCCCCTCCAGAAGATCAGGGACAGTCTTTAGTAAAGGACCTTCCACACTTGAAATCAAATCTAAGTGAAACAGAATTCAGGTCTGCATTAATCAAGACACACAGAGAGCACACTCAACGCTGGCAAAGTACCCAGACACAGTTAAATGACCTCAACAAGAAATTTTCTGAGCAAAATGAGTACTTTACCAACAAAATTTTTTTTCCTACTAGCCACATTAAAAAAATCAAACGAGAAAGTTCAAATTAATTTTAATATATTTTATAGAATCCAATATTTCTAATATTTTATCATTTTAATAGGTAATTAATATAAAACTATTAATTTGATACTTGGATTCTTTTTCATACTCAATCTGCCAAGTCAAGTGCAGATTTTACACTTACTCAACCAACTATATTTTAAGTTCTCAATAGCCACATGAGGCTAGTGACTACCATATTGGGCAGCACAGCTCTAAACAATGGGTGATAAAAATGCCATTATTATTAAGTTATACAGAAACCAATGCTTAGAAAGTCTCAAGGCTACACACCTGGGTGAATATGAGCCTCAAATCCCAGTCTGTCCAACAACAAAAATCAGTGCCATTAACCAGTCACTATATGGCCACTAAGAGATAAGTGTTTTAACATTACACTGAAAATGGCAATATAATTTAATAATCCATGTGTCATCTCTTGTGGCTGATATATATAATTTCCATAATAAATTTATGAACACAGAGAAATATTTTATGCTACCTAAGGCAACAATCTAAAACCCAGAAATGATTTAATGCACAATTACTCTCATCATAATATAATTTGTAAAAAGAAAAAAAAATGTCACAAAATCAGTGAAAAACCAAATAAAGTATAATGCAGCATTATGCATTTCATTATCATAAAATGTAATTTTAAAAAATCATCATACACTTAAACAATAGACATGCTAACATTTTAATATCTGAGGATTAAATTTATGTGTCTATATCTATTTGTACTACAAATACTGTATTACTGTGCATATACATTTATACTTAAAGAAAATAAATACCAGCTCACATTATATGAAAGAGAACTGCCTCAGAGTAAAGAAGTTAACTACCATTAGTGCAAAGTACCGCATATTCGAAATGACATTGGGTAGGAAAAAAGCCAAGTAACATAAATAATAAAAATGGCTGGGGTAAGGCTTCTTTCATTTCCTAATAAATTGGTACAGTTTATGTATAAAAATATAAAAAAGCACTCTTTTAAAAATAAGTTTGCAGAGCTGTCAGAATTGAGAAAGGCATGGGATAAATAGTGAATCCGTTTCAAGGGCCTGACAGGAGGGGAGGTCCAAGCAGAGGAATCAGTGTGAAGGTGGTCATGAGAGCCGCCCTGAGTGGGGGACCATAGCACCAAAGGTGACTGAGAAGTTCTATAAGTCATTTTAGGTATTTTTAAAATCTTTTTCTTTTTTTTTTAAATATAGAATTAGAAGTAATTTCCATAGAACAGAAAACCAAAATGTTTCGATTATGTTACATTTGTAAGGTCACAAGTTTATTTGAAATAAATCACTGAAACAAATGAATTACATTTCTTCAATCTAAATGGTAATTTTCCATGACAGCATGAATTTTACATAACACTGTGTGCAGTACAATGAATGTTCAAGTAGATTCTAACACTGCAGCCTGCCTGGAAGTTACCCTAATGAGTCCTGAAAATTGGAGGCCTTGGATGCCCATCTACTGGTACTTGGTGATGTTCAGCATCACCACAAAGCAGCACAAGGTGAGGTAAGCACACTCTAAGAAATAAAACAAGGCTTTTACAGAAAGTTATGGCTTCCACATTTGCAATGGAGACTCTGTGATGAGGCCAGGCTTCAAGCTTCTCATTTGCTTTATTTTTCGGATTAGTGATATGATATATTGTCATCCAGAATCTAGCAAGATCACTTGAGATCTGAGGCAGAAAAACAGAAACCATGTCACATATTCACAATATTAGGGGATGTAGGACCCGAAGCCAAAGGAACATAGTGAGGTATCCTAAAGACTAACAACTGGGGAGCTGCTTGCACATCTGAGCTACAGAGACATAAGGAAGAGGTTATGTCATTGATGAGCCCAGGGGTTAAGGTCACCTGATAGAAGCTGGTACCATAGTTGGCCAATCCAAGGGAAACTGAACCAGGAAGGACACACAGCTGCTGCTGAAGTAGCCACCACAGGTTAAGTGGGAAGTGGGGAACTACCCTGGTTTCTCCCTGCCACCTACCCTCCAACTTCTCAACAGTGCGACCCATTGGCCAGGCCCAGCTGGACGCCAAATGAAAGCCTGGGAATGTTGCCTGCAGTGACCTGCCACCTCCAACACACAGAGCAGAAGGGAAGCATTCGCCCTAGAGTGAGGCATCTGAGAGAAAGCAGGCCCAGGACCCATACAGTACCTGAATTATATCCAATCTCACCACCTTCATCTCTGAAATCACATTCCTATAATCTGCTTTGGTATGGTGCCAGCAGTCTATATCATGAGACTGAAATGTACCATCAGTGGGAATAGCGCTGTTGACAAAATAATATCAGGACTACCCATTATGTTACCAGTACCTTCTTTTAAAGACTCTGAGGAAAAATTTTTCTGTTATTGTCAGTATTAAACATATTCCTACATCCCTTACATAATTAGGTAGATTTGAGTTATGAACACTGAATGGTGAAACTGCTCTGGCTTCCTACTTGGCCCTGTCAATCAGAGCTGCACTGTGGTTCAGCCTTAGTCTTCCCTACACTGTTTCTACTTTTTCTTCTTTTATCCTAATTTTAATATTTGCTATTTCACACTTTTTATGTTACTGTATAATGACAAATCATTTATGGAACAAGCAAGAAAGAAATATGTACATGTGTACACACGTACACAAACTCATGTAAGTGTTAATGAATCGTTTTGAACACAGGCTACTGGCAACCATAATATAATATAATATAAATCCAATGCATGAGTTTTGGTATTGTGCCAAATTGTGTTTAAGCCTGAGTTTTACCTCTTCATGTGTCAGACATGTTGCAAATATTTATACTGTGTTTCTAATTTACTTTTTAATGTGGTAAATATTTTTGCTTTGTTTGTTAACCTATAAAATACAGACTTTAATGATTATGTAGTTAAATCTATCAGTCCTTTGTGATTTCTTGACTTGATTATATGTTTAGGAACCCTTTTTCAATCTTAAAACCAAATAAATATTAACTTATTTTTCCTCCTTGTTGTTTTATGAATTCTTTATATAAAATATTTAATGTTTTAAATCATAACAATGTCAGTAATTGTATAGAATTTGCTTCATGCCAGATATTGCTCTAAATTATAGTTCTAAGTAGTAACTAATACAGTGACTCATTTAATTCTAATTAGTGACATTTAATTCTCACAGGATATAACAGCTACTATTATCATCCCCATTTTACAGACTAGAAAATTGAGGCAAACAGAGGTGAAGTAACTTGTAAGTCAAAATGACACAGCTAGTAAAGTCACACAGTTAGTAAGTGGCAGAACCATGATGTGAACCCATGTCAATTGGCTCCAGACTCTCAGTGCCCAAATACAAGCCATGATGTCTCTGGGATGGATTTTAATGTAAAATGTAAGGTGAAGATCTGAAGTCCTTTTTTTCTTTCCTGAGTAGTCATCTAACAATTCTAGCAACATTACTGAATCATCTTTATTTCCCACAGCTGGTGATGCCAGCTTTATCACACATATTCTTATTTTCCTTGACTTCAAAAACATACAAGACGACAGAGATGAGCAGTGCTTTGTACTCCCGTTGTGCATTTACAGATTCTGTAGAAGGACGACAACTGAGAAGGTACTTTATCAAAATCCCACAGCTGGAAACTTCTGCTCCCATAGGGCATCTGGCCAGCAGACGAACACATCAGCCCCTAGTGAGGGCCAACTCAAACAGCGGAGTCCTCAAAACACAAGTGAACACTTGTCACACTGAAGATTAGAATTCCACTCTCTTGTTAGGATTTCCTGTAATTACAAGATTCAGGAAGCTGAAATGAGATTCACGATCAGCAACTGATGTTCATACAGCCTTTGCCACTTATAAGAGAGAAACAGCTGGCTTGAAAAATGGGACAAACAAAAAAGCCACTTATTACACAAATAAATATTTGTGGGATAAACAAAAGAATGATAGTGGCTACCAACTTCAAACGGCAGGAGTATGAGTGAGTGTTTTCTAGTTTTTCTAGGTTTTCCAAAATTCTATAATTAGCATTACCTAAATAAAAAATCATTAAAACAGTTTGCAATGACTGGGTAGTATGAGTCAGATTCCAGTTTCTTGCTCCACCCTTCATCTGTGAAGAAATGTGCTTTCAGCCCTATTCTGCATAGTTCCACTATCGGGCTAGAAAACAAAAAATTATTAGTCTATCTGTAATAATTTGATTTCTAGCCTAGAAAATATAATTATGAATATTTGTGTAATTAAATGTTATTTTTTTACTGTTTATAAATGTACAAAAACATTGAGTGAACATTCTGTGTCACAAACAGGACTCTAACGAAAGTCATCAGAGGAAAGCTTGATGCTCTTTAAGCCTTGCCTGCCCCACTTCTCCAGCCTTTGCTATCCACATTCCCTCTGTTCTTATGAGACATTCACCTGGAATCAGAGAGCGAGGCAGAGGAGGTGGCTGCCTGCCTGTCCTCTCCTAAGCTTAGGAATACAGAAGCAAAGGGACCCCCTCCTGGAACCTCCTCCACCCACTATTGTAGTTTTTATTGACCTTTCCTAAATAACTATAATCAGGGACCTTCTAAATTTACAAATATTTTATAAGCTGTGTGGCTAGACTGCCACTAGATCTTTTTAACACCTTGAGATGTGGCACAGTTCTAAAGGACACAACTGATAAGTAGAACACCTTCACAACAAGAGTTTGAAGTGATTATCCAATGCTGGAAAATAGAAAACCTTCCAAAGGTTCCCATACCACTTTGGGAAAGTCTGCCAGAGTAAGGGAGGGAAGGAGAGAGGGAAGGAGGAAGGGAGAGCAAAATGGCAAAACAAAACTAAACTAAACTGAACACCTTCCTAATATTGAGCTGTATAATTCATGCTTGTAATTTCTCTTTATTGGTTCTCCTAGTTCTCCTCTTCTGAGCAGAAGTAATCCCTGTCTACACGACAGCCCTTCAAATGTTTGATTTCATATCCCCAGATATTAAATTACAGTGAGTGTCCTTATAAGGTGTTGCTGCTCTGTCTTCATTATTTTTTTATTTTCATACTTACTTGCCTAAGAATACCTAGAATAAGCCACCTGGGATCTTCCAGGAAATCATCTGGAGTGAGAATTAGATTTCCAATCAATCCTGATCTTCTCTTATCAATTCAGAGTATTTAAGACTAAAGGCAAAAGAATGAGGCATGGAGGGTTGCTCTTTTCCTCTTATATGTATTTCTAAAGAAAATATTTAAGATAAGGGCAGATACCCCTTCACACACTCTCATGTCTGAGTGATCTCTACTGCACTCTTTCCTGTGTCTAACACAAGGAAAGTATGGCCATAGAACAGCATATGGCTATGAATGTGGAATAAGAAATAGAGTCTGGACTCTGTTGTGTAATTTGTATGACTTGGGGCAAGTCATTTAACCTTTCTAGAATTAAGTTTCCTCACCTAAAAAAAATATACCTGACAGGGTTGCTTTGAGAAACTAAATGAAGTAATACTTAAAAGGCTCACAATATGCTCTCAATAACTGGTAGTTATCATGAATATTTCTTAAAGAAGATCTGTAATAAGTTCTGGACTTCCATCTTACTGTCTTCTAGCCTACATACAAATCAGCTTTACTAAAGTATGAAAAACGTGGAAAAAAAATTTTTATATAGCAGGAACAGAAAAAAGATCTACAGTTCCAAAATAAAACTTTGTTATAGTTAAAAATTATTATTAAGAAAAAGATGGTGGCATGAGAGGAGAACACCGATAACTGCCTGGGAAGGAACTTGTGAACAGAGGGGATCCACGGGAGAAACCTTGAGAAGAAACCTCAACTAAGAGAACCACACAATGCAGAACAACACCCAAAGGTTAGAGAAAAAATGGGAGAGCAGGAGAGGGAAGGGGAAGAAGCAGTTCGGAGACAGGGACTCGGAGCGCGGCCCGAGGCTGGCAAAAACAAAGGGGGATTGGGGGACTACGGTCAAAGTGGAGCTGGATCGAGGGCGGGCTGGAAGCCGAGACCTAGGGAGCATGAAAGCCCCACAAGACTGTGGACAATTTAACATCTGAACTCAAGGGACAGCACGCAGTGCCCTAATCAGATCATGGAGCCTAACGTGGAACAGGGACTGTGGAGCAGGGTGGCCGCACTTCTCGGCGGGTGGGGTGAGAGCAGGGCACCAGTCCGCAATGGCTCAGCACCCCTGATTTACGGAGGAGATTGACTGTGAAGGAGCGCCTTCTGAGGACAGGGCTCTTGGAGTGAGGGCTGGGGCTTGAGTGGGCATAGCTGCATTAGACATGCTTACAGTGAATCTGGCGGTCTCAACAGAGCCGGGAGCACAGAGCGGCTGCTGGCTGAGCTACGACCTGTGCTCACAGGGCTTTCGGAGCCCTGCCCACCGGGCCACTGCGGCATCGCTGACTGCTGGCGAGTGCGCAACTTGGCTTTTGGAACCCCACCCAACAGGTTGCCACAGCGCAGCTGCCTGCACAGAAAATGGGCTTTTGGCACCCAGCCCACCAGGCCGCTGGTGTGCTGCTGCCCGCATGCACAGCTGGGCTGCCCACCAGGACACCCCGGCGCCAACGCCCACACATGAGACTGGGCGGCCGACCGAGCCTCTGCCAAGCCCCAGCCCATCCAAGTGCTGCCCTGCGGGCACGGCTCACAGAAACGATTGAAGGAGTGGCAGCCAGGCAGAGGAGAGAAAGACCTGAGCTCCTGCACCCCGCCTGCACTGAAACACCAGCCCCCTGCTGAAAGATGAATCTACTATAGTGTCTCGGGCCCGCCCTAGATCCTACTCACATGCCCCCTCACCCCGCCACACCTTTACTACCCTGCTATCTATCAGGTAAGACAGCAACCTGAAGTGCCCCAGGATACAGAAGCTGTCTGCTTCCCCCAACCCTCTCCCAAAATCTCCTTCTCCCACAAATGAGCCCCAAAGAAAAAATAAAGAGAAGCCCATCTGATAGGCAAACCCCCAGAGGGAAAACATACTCGTGCATAAAGCAAAAAGAACCACACCAAACACAATGCACACCTCAGAATCCAAAGGCCCTCCAGAAGATCAGGGGCTGTCTTTAGTAAAGGACCTTGCACACTTGGAATCAAATCTAAGTGAAACAGAATTCAGGGCTGCAATAATCAAGACACTCAGAGAGCTCACTCAATGCTGGCAAAGTACACAGACACAGTTAAATGACTTCAACAAGAAATTTTCTGAGCAAAATGAGTACTTTACCAACAAAATTGAGAAGCTAGAGCAGAACCAAAAGGAACTACTTGAAATGAAAGGAATCATGGGAGAGATGAAAAAAGAACTGACCAGCATAGGAAACAGAGCTGACCAGCTAGAGGAAAGGACGAGTGAAATCGAAGATACAAACATGGAAATGCCACAGAGGGAAGAAGAAAGGGAAAGGAGAATCAAGAGAAATGAAAGAGCCCTACAAGAACTTTCTGACTCCATCAGAAAGAACAATATTAGAATAATAGGGATACCAGAAGGAAGCGAGATGAAATGTTCTCAGAGTCTACTAAAACAAATAGTGGATGAGAATTTTCATAACCTATGGAAAGAACTACAGTCCCAAATCCAAGAGGAAAACAGGAGCCCTAACTACCTAGACCCTAGCAGATCTTCTCCAAGGCACATTGTTCTGAAGATGAAAAAAACCAAAGACAAAGAAAGACTCCTCAAGGCTGCCAGGGAAAAACAAAATATAACTTTCAAAGGATAACCTATCAGGCTGTCATCAGACTTCTCAGCAGAGACTCTGCAAACCAGAAGGGAACGGACCCCGATCTTCAAAATATTAAAAGAGAGAAATTTCCAGCCAAGAATTAACTATCCAGCAAAATTAAGCTTGAAATATGAAGGAGGAATTAAGGTCTTTACAGATATACAGAAGCTGAGGAAATTCTCAAGCTCAAAACCGGCACTCCAAGAAATACTAAAGGAGGCTATTCGACCTGAATCAAGAAATCAAAGTAAATGGAGAAAAGTAGGGACAGCAAAAAAAATAAAAATAAAAGAAGAAATGGATACAGGATATCCTCATATATCAATCATCACCCTGAATGTAAGTGGACTGAACTCACCAATAAAGAGGCACAGGGTAGCAGACTGCATTAAAAAAACAAAATCCAACCATATGCTGCCTACAAGAGACACACCTCAGCCACAGGGACAAACATAGACTCAGGGTAAAAGGATGGAAAGCAATGCTCCAGACAAATGGCGGTCAGAGAAAAGCTGGAGTTTCCATACTGATTTCTCATGAAAAAGACATCAGGATTAAAAAAAATAATAAGACATAAAGATGGACATTACATCTTGATAAAAGGGACAATACAACAAGAAAACATCACACTCATCAATATATATGCTCCGAATCAGGAAGCACCAAAATTTATAAAGCAACAGACCTAAAAGGAGAAGTTGACAAAAATACAATTATAGTAGGGGATCTAAACATCCCCCTGACAACATTGGACAGATCATCCAAGCAGAAACTAAATAAGAAGATCGCAGCTTTAAATGATACATTGCAGGAAATGGACATAATTGACATTTACAGGTCATTCCATCCTACAACAAAGGGCTATACATTTTACTCTAGTGCACATGGAACATTTTCAAGGATAGACCATATGCTGGGACTGAAATCCAACCTCACCAAATTTAAGGGCATCCAAATCATACCAAGTGTATTCTCAGACCACAAAG
>PVKE010026451.1:0-22296 GCA_004027555.1 Craseonycteris thonglongyai
TATGTTTCACTTTTGTGACTATATATGTGTGGGCACGATCTCTTTCACTGAAATTCACATGAATCATGTCGAAGATCTGACTTCATGTAATTTTATTTTTCCTTTTAGACTCATTTTTAATGAGCTTCCTACCTCTTGAAAATAGAACCACATTACCTAAGGCAAGTGCTCAGTATCATTGTACCTGATTAGTCATCAAAGTCATTTAGCTTGCATTTATAAAAGCAAGCAATTATGACTAAAATAGAAGACATGACTCATTTTGATAATTCAAAATATATGCTTATTAAACACTGTATAGAGAAAACATCAAATTCTCACTCCCCCTGCGACTTCATTTTAAATGATCCTGAAGGATCATTTTTAAATTATCTAATTTAAAATTATCTCCTAACTCTTTTTTATCCCACACATCTCTAGTCTTCGCTTACTAGGTGCCTTTATTTTATTTTTTTCCACTTCTAACTTTGACCATCAACTTGCTTTATGATGAATACGTGCTTTGATGTAGCAGGCCTTGATTCTTGATTCTCGAACACAAATGCACAGCCCTAATATGACTTTGAACCTATTTGTTTTTTTACTCATGGCTGACTAAACTGCTCAACAGATACTTCCTTAGGTTGTGAAGAATCTGATTGTCCTCTTTCTTGCTTGCTTTAAATAGGCAGAAATTGCACAGTTCATAGAGACTTCCTTTTTAAAACAATTTCATTAAGATAATAAGTCACATACCATACAATTCATCAAAAAGTGTACAATTCAGTGGTTTTAATATATTCTCAGATATGTGCAACCACCACCACAGTTTTAGAACATTTCTATCAACTAAAAAAAAATTCTATACCATCTTCAACCATTACTACTCCCAGCTCTAAGAAACCACTAATCTACTATAAATTTTCCTACTAAGGACTTTTATATGGATAGAATTATACAAGATAGGGGGTGTGTGTGTGTGTGAGAGAGAGAGAGAGAGACTGGCTTCTTTAACTTTGTATAGTATATCCTTGAGGTTTATCTATGTTGTAGTGTGTATTGGTGCTTCATTCTTTTTTTGTGGCCAAATAATAATGCATTGTATGGATATCCCACGTTGTGTTCATCCATTCATCTGTTGAAGAATATTTGGGTTGTTTCCACCTTTTGACTATTATAAATTGTGCCAATATGAACATTCCTGTATAAGTTTCTGTATACAGATGTATTGTTCTCACTTCTCTAGTGTATAAACCTAGGAGTAGAATTGCTGGATGTTGAGTGTTTACCTAAACTACTCCATGAATAATATTACTGCCTTGAGATTCATAGTGTGTGGCCAAGTGGCCTGCAAGGCTGTTGAACTGACACTAGCCCCTCCTGTAGCATAAGCCTTTGACAGTTGCTTGCAGAGTCACAAGTCAGTGTAATGTCCTAATATAATATAATGTTTGTTCTTTTATTCTACAAGTGGTGGACTGACCTAGAAAAGCAATTACGACCAACATCCTAAAAGGATTCTTCAGCTTGACAAAATTATTTCACTTAATTTGAAATTAGAGTGCATAAAAGAGTCAATAAAATAGTTTAAATATGTCTAATGGGACTACTTAAAATGAAAATTAAAAAAACATTTTATAAATGTATAATAAGTAAAAGGATTGTTTCATAATGAATAAACATATAAAGTATGACAGAACAGAAAATCCAGAAATATAGGAAATCGTATATATTTAGTATACAATGAAAACATGTTTCCAGTGTAACTATTCAGTATATTCTTCTGAGGCAACTTGTTCAATAGCAAATCCATGAATATAATATAGAGTTGAATAAAAACGAAACAACAGAACCTAACATCTTGCAAAATGATAAATTTAACTTCCAGAAAAAATATAAGAATGAGAGAGAATATAATCCATGTATACTTTACATGACTTTCGGGTACAGTAGGACTTTTTGTCATAAAAACTATGAAAGGAGCAGTAAAGAAAAAGTTGGCATAGTTAGTTTCTTAAATTCTTCCATTTAAAATTCTGTGTGATAAAACATTTTATGTTACTAAACAAGGACATTTCTTAAACCTTGAGAGGAATTTCTCTCTCTCTCTTTCTCTTCACACACACACACGCACACACACATGCACACACCTGATGGCAACTTTGGTTCTTTATTATATAGATTAAATCCACACTCAGAGTTTCAAGAAAGAAAATTACATGAACGCCCCCTGACTCTTGAAAGCAGTTATTTCAGAGTCAGAGTTTTCACTCTGAATGGGGTAAACACAAGTGATCAAAGGCACTTTTTCTAGTTGCATTCTGGAGGTCAGAGCAATATCATCTTGTAGACTAATTGCCTCTGGTCAGATGAAATTAGGATGAGGCTCTGAGGACCCCTCCCCCAACCAGTCTTGTTCTGAAATTTTGCTGACCCCTCCTTTCTCTCCCAGAAGTTCTTGATGTTCATTCTTGGCCGTATTTCTTAGGTTTTAGGAAAAGTATATGAAGTTATACTTCACGCAAATAAAAGGGGTCTTTCAGAATTAATGCAGATACCAGAAAGGTCTTAAAATTTATTTTACCTTAACTTTTGAATCATGAAGTTATCCCATGTTTAAAAAATTAAGGCCGAAAATAAGTCAAAATCACCACACACTAAAGTGGGAAAATAATAATATCTTTGAGTTGATGCTGAAATATAAGCACCAATGAGCTGAGAAATATAATCAATATGGATTAAAATATTTACAAGTCATGATTTTTTTATTTTCATATATTTTTAAAGATTGATTTTTTTGTTGTTTTTGCCAGAGAGGGAGAGAGAGAAACAGAGACAGACAGAGAGAACTGGGGAAGGCCCAGACCAGTTTCCATAGTTGCACGTCATTATTTTTCCACATAGTTTTCATTCCATAGGTAGACACAGGGCTGCACAAGGCAAGAACTTACCAGGAGCCTCCCACATGGGAGACACACCTCTGCTAGCTGGGGGCTTTCCACACGAGAAGCACACCAGGGGCAGGAGCCAAACTGGGGGGCCTCCCACATAGGAGGTTTGCCCCCATTGAAAACAGAACTGTTAGTACACCCCAGCTCAGCATATGAGTTCGCACAGGGCAGGGCTGGGATTTGATCCTCAGACCCCTGGGCTAAACCCTCTGAGCCATCCCGGCATCCCAGTCTTTTTATTTTTTTATCAAAGGTGTTTTCAGACTTAAAATTTTTTATTTAATTTAAAAAATTTTGGTTATTTGAGTAAAAATAGCTCAGATTCTTATAATAGATGTTTCTGTTATATTAAGAAACTTTAGTTTTAAAGCAAATACTAATCTAATATTAATTATAACATTTGTGAATATATATGCAATATCAAGCAATATGCATGTGTCTGTTTCTATCATTCCACATTTTATTAAAACATTTTTTTAAATCAAATGTTCCCCATATCTGATTGTCTATATTTATGACCATAATTTAAGCCATGTGGGGAGTTTGACAATGCCCATTTTCAAGGAGAATATTTAAGCTTATAGTACATAAATTAGAGATTACATTTTCTCTGAGGGATTTCTCCCTGAAAGTTTACCAACACAGTTTAATGAATGAAGTATTATAGAATTCAGGTTATTTAAGAGTTTTCTTTTATACATGGGCTGTCCGGAAAGTATACAGCCATGTAACCATTCTTGTTATACTAACAATGGCTGGACAGCCACTGTCAACCTTTTTACTGGACAGCCTTTGTATTTTTAAAGAAATAAATATGAAAGCTTTTTTGAAAATATGTAATTATACCATACTCTTTTAAAAGAGTGAGTGATGGGTAAAATAATGAATAAGTCACCTGAGGTATATCTTGTTTTTACAAATAGATCAATATTTCAAAAAAGATTACCATTCTAATAGTTATTCTAAGAAACTGGACTTGACTGTAGAATAAATGTTTGTGAAGCTTAGAGCTGAAAGGCTTTCTTTAACTTCAAAATGAAAATATCTGTTCTTCCAAAATAACAGAACCATAGCCTCTCAGTGTTGGCAAGGCCCTTAAAGATTTTCTCTGAGAAAAATTATCTATTGAATTCTCTTAGAGTTGTTCTAGTTTTAGGTGAATGTTTCATAGGATTTTTCATAATTTTGAGCATAGATATATGTATAAATTTTAAGTATGTAGTTCTGCCCCCTGGAGTTACACAGAATTATAATCTACGTGACAATCTTAATTTAAAAGCAACTGTTATATAGGTCTTATATCATCTCTCCTTTAATATTTTTGTCATTCTTAATGTGTCAATTTTTCAGTACCCTTTAAATGCCCATGATTACTCACCTTCAAATAGGCTCCAATTTATTAATGAAGTCTTACAATGGAGTTTCCAATAATGACTTGAATATTGCAGGGATAGTTAGATAATAAATGAGAGTAAGATTTTATTTCATCCTCCATTTTTTTCCTATTAAAAAATGATGGTGTTAATTTCTACTTATCACATTTTTACTTACTGTGTCAACAAAAGCAGCAATAAACAAGTGGGACTACATCAACCTAAAAATCTTCTGCACAGAAAAACAAACAATGAACAAAATGAAAAACCAACCAACTGAATGGGAATAAATAATTGTATCTGAGATAACTGATAAGGGATTAATATCCACAATATATAAGGAACTCATACAATTCAATAGCAAAATACAAACAATTCAATTAAAAACTAGGCAAAAGTACTGCATTGACAATATTTCCCAAAAAAGACACAACAGATGGCCAACAGGCAAATGAAAAAATGCTCAAAATTACTAAGCATGTAAATCAAATGTAAATCAAAACAGTGAAAAACCACCTCACACCTGTGTGTTTGTGAGGATGTAGAGATAAGAGACCACTTTGCACTGTTAGTGGGGATTCAAATTGGTGCAGTGACTATGAAAAACAGTATGGATATTCTTCAAAAAATTAAAAATAAAACTATCACATGGACACAGCAATTCCACTTCTGGGTACTTTTCCAAAGAAAACAAAAACACTAATTCAAAAAGACACATGCACCCCCATGTTTATTGCAGCATTATTTATAATAACCAATATATGAAAACAACCTAAGTGTCCATTAATGGATGACTGGATAGTGAAAATGTGATATTTCATATTCATTTATAAGAATTTATATATTCATTTTGTGTGTACATGAATATTATACAGCCATGTAAAAAGAACAAAATTTGGCCACTTGTGACAATATGGATGGACCTTGAAGACATTATGGTTAGGGAAATAAGTTAGAAAAAGAACAAATCCATATGATCTAATTTATATGTGGAATCTGAAAAAAGAAAGAAAGCTCATAGGTACAGAGAACATATTGGTAGTTGCTTGAGGTGGGTGTGGGGTGTGGGGTGGGCAAAATGTGTGAAGGGGTTCAAAGAGTACAGACTTCCAGTTATAAAATAAATGATTCATGGGGATGCAATGCACAGCATGGTGACTACAGTTAATAATACTGTATTGCATATTTGAAAGTTGTTAATAGGATCCTTAAAAGTTTGCATCACAAGTAAAAAATTTTGTAAATTTGTATGGTGACTATGTTAACTGGACTGGTTGCCGTGGTCACTTGTAACATATACAAATACTTAATGACTATGTTGTTGACCCGAAACTAATATAAAATAAAAAAGATTTCACTGATATAATGTTATTTATTCTAACTGAGGAAAGACTAACTCATACCAGTCCCAAATACAAAGTTTAATTGGAGACTACTGAAGAGCCATTTTACACATAGAGATGGATTTAGTTCACTGATGAATGAAATTGAGTGAGAGCTGAAATGATGTAAATAAAATCACATTTAATATTTTATATTTGTGTTCTGAAATATTTTGATTTCTAGGAATAATTTGTTGGGCTCCTATTTTAAGTTGTAGATAATGTTTTGTATTAGAAAAAAACAGCATTGAGTAGACCTACATACAGCTTTGCAGAATTTAAATTTGGTGCAACATGCATAGTAATCATAAATACAGACATCATATGTGACTATTTTCCTCTTGTAAAAATATCTATTGAAAGAAGATACTCTGAATAGAAATAAGTTCTAAGGAATTTAAAATTTATTAAACATAAAATCCATGTTTAAGATTACAGACATTTTTATGGAAAATTTGGAAGTAATAAGATTATATTTAAATTTTTCTTTTCAGAAAAATACAAATAAAATAATATTAAATAAAAACAAATAAAATAATATTAAAGGTAATTTCTTTAATAATATTAAAGAAAATGGTTTTTAAATGCAAGTACCAAATGAATTATTTGTCTTTTGCTATTATTTTTAATAAAAAGGTAATCAAATGAGTATAGGTGGGTTTTTTTTTCACTGTTTGAATATAGATAGATATATGTAGTTATTAATTTTGAGAAATAAGTTTAATTTTTAAGATACATTTTGAATAAAATTATCTGATAGGCCCACAGCATAATAAAAACACTTTTGACAATAAGAAATAGATATTTTATGATAAATTTAAAATTATTTTGTAACCTCTCTTGTGATCTCAGTAACCTTCATATTCAAATGATTAAATTATACTGTCACTCTGTAGACTACATATTTTACTCAGCCTTCTCTACCTATTTCACGTCTGCAATTCAGCTAACCATGAATCAAAATTATTTGGGAAAAAAAATGTAAAAACATTCAAAAAGCAAAAGTTGAGTTTGCCACATGCCGAGCACTACAATGAATCTTTTTTTTTTTTTAATAATTTTATTTTTTATTTTTTAATTGTTTTTGACAGATATATATATCTATATATCTATATATAGATATATAGATATATAGATATATAGATATATACACATACAGAGACAAAGAGAGAACTGAACTGGGGCACTCCCCAGCCTAGCACATGGGTCCTCATGGGCCGGGATTCGATCCTCAGTCCCCGGCGCGGTCCCCGGCACTGTCCCCGGCACTGTCCCGGCGCTGCAAAGCGAGCGCTTAATGGTTAAGGCTTAACCCACTGAGCCATCCCAACTTCCCCTATGATGAATCTTGTGAAGTGAATGTAAGCATATCCTGCTGTAGCCTATGTCAAAATATAGGGTATATGCAAACACTACACCATTTTACATGAGCATCTGTAGATTTTCAGATTTGATAGGGTCCTAAAACCAATCCCCTATGGTTATCAAGGGACAACTGTATTTAATTTATAATTTTATTCCAATTTTTAGAAAGGAAAATTTTGTGATACTGGTTTGTTTTTGTTTTTTCTCTTATCTACTGTTTTACTCACATGCAGCAGTTCAAATAGTAAGTAATTGTCAATTCATTAGCACAAGATGAACACATAAAATAAACTACTAGGCATTCATCCTTCTTTTTGTACATTAATAGAGAACTAAATGTGTACTAATTAAGGTATTGGAAATTTTTAAGTTGAAATAATGAAGACAGTAAGACATGATAAATACCCTAGTATTAATATAAAAATTATATATGTTTATTAAGGCTATATTTGTGCATTGCTATTGGTAAATATATTACTGATGATTACAGTAGAATATATATTTTTATTAAAAAACTAGTTTGAATTAAACTGATTTTACTTTGACAATTTAGTGCCTTGGTAATCTTTGTGCTAGATAAAGTCTGTGGCACATTAGCCTAAGTAATCCCTCAAAGTGGTCTTTTATGTAAAGTCAAGCCATTCACAGAAGCCGGTGAAACTCTTCCTGAATTTGACCAGCAGGCTAACCCTAAATTTAAAGTAAACATTTAAATATTTTTATCTTTAAAACATTTTTTATAATTTTAGGCATCTTGTTTATCTCTTTCAACAACACGAGTATGTAGAGTGAAGTAGAATTAAGGCCGCAATTGATCTTGTTTGTAGTCCACAGCCTTAGTTTGGCAGCCAGATAGAACTTGAAGGGCTGGTATCAGTCTAACCCTGTTTTTATAAACCCTTTGCCACCACAGCAATATGTGTCATGTAGATATTAATTTCTGGAACATGTTTTCTCGATGTGGGCACCTAGCTCTGGTTTCTGCTGAATGGAGAAGGTAAAAATTGTCCCATAGCAATGGAAGGAAGACATAGCAGATATTCTCTTCCAGTTGCCTTTGGCTGTCTTGGCTCAGGCTGTAGCCACCTATCTCTCTGCTACACATGGTCCCTCAAAAAAGCTTTGTTTCCCTTAATGAATCTCTCAAGGGTCTGTTTATTTATTTGTTAAAATACATATTTCTGTTCCTTGTTTTACTTCCTTCAACACTGATTTTGGAAGCAAGTGCTAGTTCTCCATCTTGCCAGGGACCAGAACCAAGGTGGAAGTATTTTTAACTACAAGAAACTCATTTTTAATACGTGCCAAAACTAATGTCTGGTTTTCCAGAGAAGTCTCCTTTGAAAGAGACTTTGTTTTTGTCTTTGCAGCTTTGTTGTTTGGGCAACTTAATTGGATATTTAAGAACAATTGATATTCACAACCTAAGGTCTTAACCTTATAATCTGCACACTAAAACATTTGAAGTATAATTATGTCATGAGGTTTCCATTGATAAAAAATACAGAAAACACCATTTGTCTTTGAAATCTTTCTTTAAAGATAAATGAATATATGTAAGTATTCTAAAGGTAATATTTTAATATACCTAAAAATAGGGGAAAAGTGTAATTTGAAAGTGTTCTAGAATTCCAAAATATACTAAATCTAAATGTAAATGGTCTCTAGAGTAGTCTATAAAGTTTCTATAAATAGCTTTTGTAATCCAAACATAATCTGAAGTGTAAGATGATTTCTGGAGTGAAGTTATTTAAATTAAGTAGGGAAAGGCTCGTTCTATTCCCTATTTCTGAATCTTGCCAAAGCTATAAGTTTTAAGAGAAAAAACATTTTTTTTTTCAGTCTAGTTGTTATAAAATCTTCATATGTGATTATCTTTTTTGAGATGCACTCCTACATTTCTTCCATATCAGATACAGGCTTTGAAAAAATATGCTTGATACATATATATATGAGGAGTTAAAGGACCTGATTAAAAACATTGGCAAAAATACCTGAACACCGTAACAAAAATAAATTATTTTCTTGGCTCAACTCAGATCCAAATAAGAATCCCAGCATCTGGAAAGCTTTTGTAAATCTAGGTAAGACTTTCTCTTATACCTGGAAATCTTTATATCCTTCTTCCCCCTCCCACCCTCCCCCTTCCCCCCTCCCCCCAAAGAATTTTCCATGGAAACTGAAAACATGAAAACCTGTCTAGGGGCTGGAGGGGGTCTCCCAGTAGTGATTGAAAACAGCCACTCTGTCGGAGAGATGGTCCTTCTTTTTTAATATATAGTCTCTATTAAGTAAACTTATCTTCATTTTAAACTCTATACCAGCTCATGTTTTAATTCTTTGCTATGTGAAGCAAAGAACCCTTCATTTCTTTTACTGTAACAAAACAACCAAGACAATAAATTTAAAACAAACAAACCTGGATGACATCTTGAACAGAATGTTTTCACAGAAAATCCCCTCTCAAAATGTACATGTATTTGGAACAGGAAATCAAACAGAAGACATCGGTAGCAAAGGGTTTTTAAGTCAATGGAGCAAGTATAATGATAAGAAGATAATGGGCCTTACAAAACACAGAATTCAGAAATAACAAATATGTATTCACTTATAGCATGATTAGAACTCTACCCTGAATATGGTGAATGGATCTGCAATCAATTGGTGATGTGAGGTAGCGGGGAAGGGGAGAAAATTCCTCAGGCACTCTACACTGAAGTGTGAATGCCAACAAACACACCACCAGAGAGTGAATTACACGGGGTAGCAAAGAGCCTCTGGAAGATCGAGGTGTTCTGAGGGGGCATACACTCTTGAAGATTTCAAAATCCCTATGAAATATTCCCTGTGGGGAATAGAGACTGCTCAGAGAAAGAGAACTGAGATAATGTGGAGAAAGAAGGATCAGATAGTAGAGAGATGGGTCTGGAGAAAGCAAAATCCAGCTTTAAAGGTGAGACCTTATCTGTGGGAGCAAACCTCTCAGCCCATTTGTGCTTCTCCCCTGAGACCAAGATATCTTGCACATGTCTTTGTGTATAACAATCAAAAGACAAAGTCATTCTGTGTCACAGAGAAAGATCTGCACAGGAAAATTGTGGATATCCCTGATTGTCTGAATTTCTTTCTCCTGTTGTGATGTGTCTTTACCTTTCCTAAAGCTGTAAGATAGAATTCTTTATGGAGTCTCATGAGTCCTTTCTTTAGAAATTTATAAATTCTTTTGGTTATCAAATCATGTATTACTGCGCCCTAAACTTTCATGCAAAATATGATTGAACTGATTGAGCTTCTGGACTTCATTGAGCTAACAGAACAGTTGTATAAACTCAGTTGTGTGTACTAATAACTGTAAGATGCTTGCTGATATTCTACTGCTAGTTAATTTAAGAACTGCCAAGTTTATATCCAAAACACAAATCACTCTCTTTTATAAGATCGTTTCCCTTACACTTACAGTTGGATGTCTTAGATGAATATCACATTCAAAATATATATAACTGAACTTTCCTTTGACTATACACTCTTGTAACCCCATTTCCAGAGTGTTTCCTAAAAATAGGATCTAGGAAAGACCAAATATCTTCCCTAATTACATCCAAAGACAACCAGTTTTTAATCCTCCATTCCTTTTCTAGGTCTTGGCATCACCTAATTTTAGATCCTCAAACACTGAATAACTTGATTGCTTTGTCTTCCTAAAGTATTGTTCAGCTGATTGCTTCCAAAAAAAAAGAAAAAGAAAAAGAAAACAACCCCAGGTCACAGGAACAAAGAACATTTTCTACATGGAGGGGACTAGTAGCTCTTTCTATATGACCCACAAACACTGGAGCAGTGATTACTATACAACTCAGACAAAAGAGAGTGATTACTTATAAAGCATTCATAGCCTAAGTCCTTCCGTACCTCTGAGGGGACTCATTCTCTCTGGTACACATCTTAAATCAGAAAAAGAAATGCCTTTATTCTGTAGCACAGCTTTGCTTCTATTTAGAAAAATGTGGACTCTAGAGTCAGGCAAACTTGGCTCAGCCACTTTATCTAGCAGTGTGAACATAGGCAATTTATATCATTTTAAATGTGTCTGTCATTTGTAATATTGAATTAAATGATAGAAAATACCTCATAAGGTTAATGTGATGAATAAGTCATTTTGTAACTATTTATTGATAAGCAAAAGGTAAATTTAGAATAACATGAGTTTATTTTAATTATTATTGCCAAAATAATATTTGTGTCTACTTCAATTGACTACTCAAAAATTTCTAAGCATGTCTGAGTATCTAATGTTATACTCCAAACCACATGGCACTGCCTTCACATTCAGGTTATTTTTAATCCTACCTCACTAAGATTAATTTGAATGTGATGCTGTCCTCAATTACTACATTGTACCAACTTCTTCGGTACACAAAAAGCATTCATCAATACACTACGTTTTCGGTATCATATAGTAGTAACTCAACTTTCTACGCTAATGCAGTGTAACATGTTTTGAACTCTTGTAGACAGGGAACTGGCCGCTATTACTTTACTTTCATCTGCTTAAATGTTTAGAAATGATTGTTTAAAATATTGTTTTTGTTTTTTTTTATTTTGACCTTGTATTTTATAATTAGCAAGATATATTAACAAATTTTGAGGTAGCTTTAAAAAACCTACTATATGAAGTAAACTTTCAAAGAGCGAGATTAAATGTATTAGAATATCAAAGCCAAGGTTATTGCCTTTCTAACTAAATTTTCTAGCTTTGCATTTAAAAATAATCATGGAATAATGAGACACTGCAAATCTCAGAAAAAGAGTTCTCCTGTACTCTCCGCAGCTTGCTCAAATGTTAATATTTTATAGAACTCTAATGAAATGCTCAAATACATGAAATTAATATTTATACAATACTCTTAACTAATCTTCAACTTTATTGAACGTACCAATTGTTTCACTAATGCTCTTTTTCAGATGCATGATCCCACATTGCATTTAGTTTAATGTCTTCTTAATCTCCCTCAATCAGGAAGATATTTGTCTTTCATGATCTTGACTTGAAAATAATACTGGTCACTTGTTTAGTATGTGTCTCTGAATTTGTGTTTGTCTGATGTATCTTCAAGTATAAGCTTTGGATAAGATACCACAGATAATGACATTTCATTCTTCTAAGTGTAAAGAATTAACTTGTGAATTATACTGATATTTCCGATTATCAGTGCAATTAACATTGATCACTTGGTTAAATGGAGTCTGGACATATTTCTCCGTATATTTTTTTCTTTTTAATTAGTAAGTATTTTCTTAGGAGAGTTTAAATTATTTAATATCGTATTTTCATTTATTAATTTTAGCGCCCATTGATAATTCTTGCCTGTAGCAAATATTAGTGTGGTGCTTTTATATGTTCTATCGATTTTATATCTCTATTCCTTCTCTATTTATTAATTGGAATTTGACTGTGATGAAAAATTGTATTTTACCCCCACATATTTATTTATTCAAATTTTCTTCATATCAGCATAGACTCATGGACTTTTCCCCCCCAGGGTTATAATCCATTACTGTCATTACTTATGCTCTTCCTTCTATTTACCTTTCTCATAAATACCGTTTGGCCTTCCTCTCCTCATCTGAACACTATTTGGGTTTCTCCCTGAATCAGTGCTTCCTGAATAGCTATTCTTTTGAATCTCAGATAAATTCTTGTCTCTTGCTTTGGCCTTTATTCTTTAGGTTAACATTGGACAGTACTGTTTTCTTTATATAAAAATATTTTTATTTTCCATAAATTTTTCACATTCATAATAACAGATTATGACCTTAGAAATAGTTTGTATTGAAATCTTACAGTTGCTGTGGACCTTGATTTATATTAAAAATTAAAGTATTTTAAACAAATAATGATAATCACAAAGATAATAGGTATAACCTAACCTATAATCTTTATGCAGAAGTTAGCTAATGGATATCAATTGAACATAGTAAATGTTATAACAATAAATGTAAAAGAATAAAGTTATTCAACATTTCACATACTGTGGGATCTTACTTTTCTCCAGCAATGTATTACCTGGCAATTGAAGAAGGCTCCTCCTATTATTATTTCCAAGTCAGCTTTCTCACGTTTTAGGCATTCTTTTTTTTTCCCATCAAGATTTAGCTTTTTCCCATCTTCATTTTTCCTACACAAATTTCTTTGAATTATCTTTAAAACTTTATAATAGATGCAATATATTTTTTAATTAATATAAAATAACAACTTAGCGTAAGAAACATAATCATATTTAGAGCAGGAAAGTTGTCTTAGGAATGCCTATATTTAATCAAAGTTCTTGTTTGATAGCGAAGCAATTAAGTTTATCTCCTCTAAGCTAGCTTAAGATGTACACAGTGAAAACTAAAATTTAAGTCTTCAACCTGAATGCTATTTCCAGCACTTGCAGGCTCTTTCTATGTTCTTTACATTAGGTTTGTTTGTTTGTTTATTTTTAATATATAAAAGAAAATCAGAATAGAACATGATTGTAGAAGTAAAATTGAAAAAATTAGACATTACACCGAAAAATATAAAATACTCACCCAAGGGATTTTTAAAATTGAAGTTGCTCTGTAACTGTAATTCAAACACCATGAAAGACATGAAATAATTTAATGAAAGTAAAATATGGGAAGCTGGGATGGCTCGGTGGATTAAGCACTCGCCTTGCAGCCCTGCAGACCAAAGATGGAATCCTGGCCCTAGACTGTTCGGACCCATATGCTGAAATGGGGTGTGCTTCCCATGTGCTTCCCAGTTCAGTTCTTGTCCACACCCCATTTGGACCCTGGCTCTTGGGATCGTGCCTCCCATGTGGGAGGCTCCCAGCCAGTTCCTGCCCTGCATGGCACCTGCCCACCTGTGTGAAATGAAACCATTCTGAAAATTGATGATGTACAACTATGGAAGGTGCACTGGGCTCTCCTGCCTCTCTCTGTCTCTCTCTGTTCCTGTCTCTGTCAAAAACAATGAAATAAATCTTCATATTATCATATATTATGAACTTAAAATTGTTACCCTTTCTTTATAGCTTTTAAATTTTTCATTCACTTATAAAGTATTCTTGAATATATGTTTAATAATAAACAATAAATAAAGATACTTTTATAACAAAAATTATAAGATATTTGTCATTAGAAATAACAAGTACCTCATCACACTTATTATAATAAAGGAGTGAGCTTAGTGATTTAATGCTCAGATAATGGAGGAAAAGAGATTTATTTAAATAAAGCCTTTGTGCCATTTACTAGCTGTGATGCATTGAGTATGTTTTTAAATTATCTACATCCCTCTTTGCCAATCTACAAAACTGAAATAACAAAAGTAGTAAATTTATGGATTTGATGGGAAGGTCAAAAAGATAATACATAGTTGTTATAATCATTTGTCATTATTGTATCAAACATGTTAAAATACAGCTATTCGTTTTGTAACAGACTTCAACCTCTTTAAATATGATTTCAAATAATACTTCTTCAAAATTTTCTATGCACCAAAAACAGATATGGATATTATAGTAATCATCAGTTTCACTGGAATAAAAGCCAAGTCAAAAAAATTTTTTTTCTTTTTAATTTTAAACCAAGGTGAATGGACCAATGACACCTGGATCACACATATTTCCTGGCGTGGAAACTTATTGTAAGCACTCTGATCTAGTGTCCCACTGAGAACAAGACCTGTACTGGCACTAATAAATGTTTCATTAAAGGGCCAGGCTATTTTGCATTTCAAACATTTATTTCTAGAAACTTGTGGTTTTTCATTTCAGCTATAGACACTTATGTCTACTCTCTACATACATATTAAGTTTCAAAAATCTAAAAATTGCCAGCAAGTAAATCATTAATGGTATTATCAAAACTTTAAAGGAAATACAAATACAAAGAGAGAATTTCAACACATAAGAAAAGACATGCAGTTTGTATGGATGAAATCAAAGTACAGAGAACATTCACTAGCAGTTTTTTCTGTGAAATAAAGATTTTAAAAGAAATGGAAATGTATATTCACTAACCAAGTTGATATTTATAATTTATAGTTTGTTATTAAGGATTATATAAATATTGTATGGTATCACAGTCCTTATTTTATTCAAGCTCTTTTGTGTTTTAAAGAAAACTATAACTCTCTTATAAGCTGAGTTTACAGTAAATCTTATACCTCAGGGAAATTCTAGAAATGAAGAAAATAGTTGGCCCAGGTTATGTCCAAATCACTGGTTTTCAATTTACTTTTCAGGACCTTCAATATGAGAGCCTTCTCCAATTTCTTCCTTAAAGGAAAAAAGTACTTGTTAATTGTACTGGTTATTTTATGTTGGTATGTGGACCAACTTAGTTAGCTAATAGTTTTTTATGTGGCCAGCTCTCAAAGGTTTCAATCGATCCTGTATGTCCTGTAACTTAACACTGAAATCCCTTTATAACATGGCTGAAAGACATTTGTTTCTTTTTGAACATTTTGAATGATGAATAAACCACCACTGATTTCTAGTCAAAACTAAGTTAGTTAAATGGAGACCTTTGAAGTATTTAAAAAGAGGCCACTGAACTAGACTAAAAACACTAGAAACCTGATTTTACCCAAATTAGGCAATTTTACTACCGTACTTTAAACCTTTATAGTAATTAGAAGCAATACATTTTTTGTTCTTTTTGTTTTAAGAAGCCAGAAGGCCAGCCACATCCAGACTGAGTAACCTTTAAAAATGGAAAATATGACAATTATTTTTAATTGCTAAGTCCATAGTAAAGCAATTTAAAATTACTAGAACTTCTCCCTCCTTTTTTTTTTCTTTTCCCCGGCACTTTAATTTGGAACATAGACAAGTAATTCTCTACTGTGACAATCTAAATTACATTAAGAAGTCAATTTACGAATGGAACCTTATAAGGAAATAAATAAAAATGTAATATATTATAAAAGGGTATTAGAGTATAACTGTTCTGGACTAGGACAGGATGTAGTGATATATTTTTAAACATATGATGTAGAAGGAGAAAAATCTATGTACCCTCTAATCTGTACTGGTGAAATCATACTTAAGAATTTTATTCATTTATAGGGACTATAATTTAACAGTTTTTGCCAGTCTAAAGCACATAAAAAGGAGAATAAGTTGGATCATTAAAGAGAGTCAACACGTGTGACATGTAAAATAACTGATGTGTTTGGAACTACTAAGATAAGAAAAGAGAAGACCAAAAAAGAAATTATAGCTCTTCTAAAAGTTTTTGAGTAATTGTGATTAGCAATAGGAATGCTTGTCAATTTCTGAGGAAAAGATGAATTAAACTAGGACCAAAGAAGGAATGTGACTATAGAGTGCATTTATGGTTAATTTGAGATATAAATTTCTAACTATGTCACAAATAATGACGTACAACTATGGAGACTGCTCTGGGTCTCTCTCTCTTTCTCTCTCACCCTCTCTCTCTCAAAAAATAATAATAATCTTAAAAAAAAAGGAAAAGACATACGCTGTTAAAATTCAAGAACTAGAAAACCCATAGAAATAGAAAGCTTTCTTTCTTAATTTATACCAAATTAATGAAGTATTAATTTTCATAGCCTCCACAAAGATCGTACATGAAAGAAGAAAAGAAAAGAAAAGAAATACTTAGGTGACTTCCACCAAAAACCTAACTGAGGAAGGAGATAATTTTATGATACTGTCAGTTTTGTCAAGTTTCTTCAGGTAAAGCAAACCTTGGTTTATATACAGTAAGAAGTGACTTATTTGTAATAAGTTGGCTTGATGTCAGACTATTACCAAACCAAATAGTGAAATAGAGAAAATGAATGTCACAAGTCAATGTTAAAACTAGTAAAAGATGATTCATAAATTATATGAAAATTTATTTAAATAGCAAAACAAAATGGAAAATGCAGGGAAGTAGAAAGATACATGGAACTAGTAGTCTCTTTTCTGCATATATAAATATTATAATGTATATAAAACAACCTATTATTGTAAGAAAATAAATCACAAGAGAAAACAATTGGAATTATAGAGCACAGTTTTTAAACTTAACTTATTAAATGTCCAGACATCTTTAACCTGGAAAGAAAAGGCAATCTATAAACTTGTCAACCCACTAATTTGTCCTGAAGCATGAGGAAATGAAATAAGAACTGGAATAGTAGAATTATGCTCTAAGCAGCCTATTCTTTTTGTACACAAAAGCCTAGAAGCCTTGAGATTTATATATGGTTTCTTCTGTGTCATAGTGATAAACAAATGGTATAGTCATTAACTGATAAGCACTTAACATTATTTAATCTCTAGAAATAAGGAAGTACCGGTACCCGTTTTCACTTTTTTGTACAGATAGGAATATATCTTTTAAAAAATTCTCTTCAAACAAGTTTCAACTAAATAGCTCACATTTTAGTACATCAATTAAATTATATGTAAATTTCATTAATATATAAATGTCTCTTGACTCTTACCACTTTGTCCACAAATATTAAAGTAGGTTATCAAAAAAAGAACAACTCTCAAAAACTCAAGGTTGCCAGAAAATGGTAATTTTTATATTGCTTCCCGCAATCTGATAAATATGCTTCTAATGTAATTTTAAAAAGAAACTATATTAACAAATTCTCAAATATCTGTGTCAGACTAACCATCTCCTAGTTGCACCAATGTTAATTTGGTTCAGAAAAATATCCTTATGAATGTAAATAGCTTCATTTAACATCTATAAACTTTTAAGTCTAGAATTTTAATTAGAGAACGAAACCGTTGTCCCATAGTCTAAAATGAATCTTTGCTTTGATTGTAAGACAGGAATGAGCAGCTATAAAATTATACCCTTACTTCTGTAACAACAACAATCAGTCAAATTGATGGAAACTGCCTGCTTTATACCAAGCTGTGAACATGGGTCAACAACATCTTAATGAGAAAAAGGATGTGTTAACTTTCTCCAAATGGCCAATAGTTTGAACAAACTGAAATCCATCAAATTACAATTATCCTAATGTTTTATTGTGGTTAACCATCAGACACTCCATCTATCAATATTCAAGGTTAGTCTAAACCGTAGCAACATATCTGTGATTAAAATAACAAGTCTCATTCAATGTTACTTTACTACTATCTCTTCCCAGAGATATGTTGTGAAGTATTTTGTATTATTTCTATTGCCTAGAATTGTATTTTAATTTATTGCATGGTTTTGTTGCTTGCTGTGAAAGAGTTTTTGAGTTGTTTTGTTGACATCATTTGATGAGTAGTTAATGACTGGAATCAGCAATAAATGTCTTTGTGAATTTGCTACTCTAATTTTTACCATTTAACTGTTACCTCACCTCTTAAAGTTGCTTATTTACCTTTTCCTCCTCTCTTCTAACTTTGATTTTCATGGATGATACTTTCTACCATAAAGAAAGTGAGTAATAATGTAATCCTAAAGAAAAGGGGGAAAAAAGGCACATTAACTGAGAGATCTAGTTGGAGTAACAACTTTTTTTTGTATTAAGTTAATCTGATCCCTAAAAATGATACTTTATTTCAGAGACACCATCCAAATAAAGCAGGTCTTAGCATGCATTCCCCCAGAATTTGATTTATGGGGGGAAAGTTAGCACATAGATTTTTCTAATGTCTCAACTCATTTTGAACGGAGACCAGGAAAGTTAAAAATTCTATTTCAGATAGGAACTGTCAGATAGGACTTAGCAAAAGATAAGTATATTAGAATCATATCATTGAGGGAAAGACCAAAAGACCAGAAAACAAAAGCTAGAGAATGGTAAGAATCAAAAGATTTTTGGAAGTCTGGGCCTAAGGAATCCCAAAAGAAATTCCCCAAAAGATTTAGTCTGGTTTGTTGCCACCACTGATATTCTGTGTTTTTATTGGTGTACTTAGACCATTCACATTTAAAATGATTTTTAATATAGTTGTGTTAATATTTATTATGTTTATAACTATTTTCTGTTCTTCTCATTGCTCTTTTTAATCTATTTCTCTTTTTTTCTGCCTTCTTTGGTTTTATAATTTTTATATAATTTTACATAGTTCCATATCCCTCTTTTCTTAAAATATCAATTATGTTTCTTTTCAAAAATTATTTTTAATGATAGTACAAAAATTTGCAATATACATTTTTAACTAATTTATTTCACTCTCAAATAACCTTATTCTGCTTTACTGGTAGTTCAGTTTTCTTATAACAGTGTATTTTTTTCCCCATCCCTTATAACAGTGCTGTTATTAATTTCACCTGTTCATAAGTTATAATCCTTCAATATATTTTATTAATATCACTTTAGTAAGTTATCTATTAAATCAATTAAGAATAAGAAAAATATTTTATGTACTTTTGTTGATTCCTTCTCCAACATTCTTTTTTTTATCTTTGTGTAGATCTGAGTGTCTGACCAGCTTATTCTGCCTCGACCACTATAACAAGATATTATAGACTGGGTGACTTAAATAACAGAAATTTATTTTTTACAGTTCTGAAAGCTGGGAGGCCCAAGACAAAGGCACTGGTAGATGTGGGTTTTGGTGAGGGTCTTCTTCCTGGCTTGTGGATAGCCATCTTCTTGTTGTGTGCTCACAGGGCATTCTTTTGGTGTGTGCTAGTGAAGAGAGAGAAAGATCTGATATGTCTTCCTCTTTTTACATAATGCCATCATGAGGGTACCACCCTCAAGACCTCATTTAAACTTAATTATCTCCCAAAAGTCCCACTTCCAAATACCATCACATTGGGAATCAGGGTTTTAATATATGAATACAGAGGAAACACAAACATTAAACACATAATACTTACTTTAATCATTTTTATACCCTGATGTACTTCTTTTAACATTTATTTCAGGGCTTGTCTGCTTTACTGGTTATCAGTTTCCAAGTTTTGGGTTGTCTGACATCTTTATTGCTCCTGCAACTTTGAAGGAAAATTTTGATGGCTATAGAATTCTAGGTTTTTCTCTCTCAACACTTTAAAGATATTACTCAGATGTCTTGCTTGCCTAATGTCTGATGAGACATCTGAGGTGTTTTGTTTTTGTTTTGTTTTCTCTGAGTTCTTTCAATATTATCCCTTTGTCTTTGGTTATCTGCAGTTTGAATGTGATATGCTTACATGTAGATTCTTTGGTGTTTTTCCTGCTTGGTGTTCTCTGAGCTTCCTGGGTCTGTATCTTGGTATCTGTCATTACTTTTGTAAAATTTATGGCCATTATTACTTCAAGTATTTCTACACTCTTCTCTCTTTCTTTGCCACCTTGTATTTATTTATTTGTTTGTTTGTTTGTTTGTTTATTTGTTTTGTTTGTTTGTTTTTGACAGAGAGAGAGACAGAGAGACAGAGAGAGAGATACAGAGACAGAGAGAGAACTGAACTGGGGGCACTCCCCAGTTCAGCACATGGGTCCACAAGGGCCAGGCCAGGATTCGATCCTTGGTCCCTGGTGCTGCAAAGTGAGCACCTAACTCACTGAGCCATCCCGGCTTCCCCCACCTTGTATTTAAAATACATATTTTATATATTTTTGAAACAGACCTATAGTTCTCGGGTGTTCTTTGTTTTTTTAACTTAAAAAAATTCTTTTTGCTGTTTAGTTAAGGAAGTTTCTATTGACATATCCTCAAATGTACTGATTCTTTCCTCAGCTATAACCAGTCTACTGATGAGCCCATCAGAAGCATTTTTATCTGTAACACTCTTTTTGATTTGTAGTCTACCCCGATAGTGCTTTCAACTGTAATCCACTGTTATTATATAGGAGCTTTATTAGCATGCTGGTAAAGTCTTTTCTATATAGTCTATACTGATAAAATGTCAGTATTTTAGTCAGCTCATATTGATTTGTGACCTCCACAAGTGTTTTCTCCAGAGGTATAGCTTCCCTTTTACACCTCCCTTGGGTGATACTGGAACAGGAATGCTAAAGAGGTTTGGGGTTGTAACTGTCCCTTTCATACAGCTATAGTGAGATTCTGATAAGTCTTTTTATTGGGGTATAGGCCTTTGTTCTGGAGAATTCTCAGCCTGGTTCCAGTGACTTCTGTTCCAGGTCAGATCTCAACTGTGACTCTCTGATTTTCTTATCTCTCCAGATTTCAGGGTGGTGGCTTGACTTGGGACTTTAGTTTTCACATAAGTCCAAGAAGAGTCACTGAGTTTTCGTTTAGTTTTTTTTTTTTTCCTTTTACATATGAGAATGATAATTTTCCTTCTTTGCAAGCCAGAATTCTATATCTAAATCATGTTGAAAACTGATTCCTTGGGATTAGTGCAAAAAGTAGATAATAATAATAAATTAAAATAACAAAAATGATTGATTATATTTAATATACTTCTCCTATGTTCTTCTCCTTTTTTATTCAGTGATATTCTATTCTTGAATTTAGTTTATTGTTTCTGATTTACATTCCCCAGAAGTTGCCTAGTCTTTTATGAAAACAGATTTGTACCTTACCTTGCCCTCACACATTTGAAGCTGAGCTTAGGTTATAGTTAAATACTATATAGAATGGATAATAAAAAATCAACAATTACATTTGTTACATAAACATGGAAATATTGGAAACAGTACTAAAAAGTTAGTCTGAAAATATGCACATTTAACTTTGTAATAGGTTTAAGTCAGGTTTTCACATTTCCTTTGTTTAAACAACAATAATGTCCAAGGAACATGACATTTGGAAGTAGGATATTAAATATCAGCAAAGCTAAGCATCTCCCCACAGAGCTACAATATTTGACAGCTATGAAATCTCTAAAGACATTTTAGTTTTATTTATTAGGTAAAGCCACCACAGCTTATACACATCATAAAGATCTGAAGTGAGTATTAACAAGTGACAGTGCAGCTTGACATATGTGATTGCAGTTACACAAGCATGTAAGGATTGATAACTCTTATCTATACAAAGAAAAAAAGTAATACAAAGGCACAGTCAGTAAAGAAACTGTGAAAACACTGGGAAGAGGTAGTATCTTTTGGGGCACATGTGTAAGCAATGCCATATTGCTATTATTTTAATAAACTGTCTATTAAACAATTATGCCCCACTTCTAATATATATTTAAAAGAGTGAATCGATGAAAAGTAAAGTTTTTAAATTTTCTTTTCAATTAGATTAAAAATAAAAACATCAACAACCTATTTCTTTAATTTTTTCTATATGGGTGCCCTGAATAGGGTAAAGCCAGTGTGAGGAATACAGAGAGGTTCCCCCAAGG
>PVKE010026452.1:0-22296 GCA_004027555.1 Craseonycteris thonglongyai
ATGCATGCAGGGGATGCTGTCACATTCAGTGCACATGAGGGAGGTGCTTCTTAGAGAGATTAGGTGACTTACCCAAAGTCACATAACTTAGGAGAACTGGGACTTGAGCTTGGCTTTCCTGACTCCAAGTCCACAAGTTCATAACAGCTACATTTGAGCCTTGCTACTCCAAATGTGGTCCACTGACCAGCAGCATCAGCGTTACCTGAGAGCTTGTTAGAAATTCGGAATCAAGGGTCCCACCTTAGGCTGAATCACAATGTGTATTTTCACAGGATGCCCAGGTCATGCATGAGTACCTTAAGGAGCCCAAGAGCAACCGATCTTTACTGAGTATGGTCACTTGCCTAGATGCTGTACCAAAACAAGAACAAAAACAGAAGGCAACAAAGCAAACCTCACAAAATTGAGGCAGTGAATATCACAAAGTCTTTTTTTGAGCAAATATCATGACACGTCCATAGTAGAGATGCCTTTTTTTCTTGAGACAATTAGAAGGATTGACAAAGCTGTGGTATTTGACAAATTCATGGAGTCCATGGAAGAATAGGCAAAAGAATCTCACCTTTAATGCTAAGCAATTAGTAAGTAGTTCTAGTGTTTCCGTTAAGCTTACGAGAGAAACACTGATTTTATGCTAGTCTCATTTTTTGAAGTTCACCTCTTAGAACAAATCTTTCTGTTAACATGGGTTCCCTTTTAAGAAGAGCGAGGCTAAGTAACGTCAAGATGGTATCTCTGAAATATTGATGCCACAGCTGGGAACAAACCACTTGTCTTTGATTAAAAAAAGTGTTTCATGTTTACATTTGAGTGTGGTTGTGGTTTTGAGAATTTACTTCATGCAAATAAGGACATGTGTGGCAGAGCGCTGACTTTGGGGGTGCTCCCCTGGGAACCCAAGAGTCCTCTGCCCTCTCACATGGGAATGGACCACCGGAGACTGATGTCAAATTTGTGCCTTTCCAAACTGTACTTGAACCAGAGGTGGTGGTCAGGTGTTTGGTTTTCTAAGACTTTCTCCTCATATCAAGTAAATGTCAGATGATCCTGAAGGAGAATTGATGCTTATTGCCTATCATCAAGTTTGGGACCAAGATTTATCAAGGATGAAAAATGAAGACAGATCGAAAGAAATCACATGGTCTTGCTCCCAGGCAAAATTCTGCTTGGCTAAAATAAATCAATAGTGCAGGGAGAGCCCATTTTCCATCTTATAAGCCATTGACCAGCAACAATGTATTAAACACCTGCTGCACACTCCACATTTATGCTGGGTTCTGAGAGATTTGGAAACATGAGACGTTGTCCTTGCACTTGAAGAGCTTATGGTCTTGCTCAAGAGAGATGATCACGTGACAACACAGCAAATTATATCATAGTGTATAGTTAAGCATTAAAGAACTAAAAGTCAGATAGGTGTAAGGGAGGTAATTTAAGGGAGCCATGAATCTGGGAAGGCCTCATAAAGTAGGAGGCATGTGAGTTTGACCTCAAAGTAAGGAGTGAGTGCATTTCTAGGGAGGAGAAAACAACAGTAGGTGTGTGGAGATGGGGGCTTGCAGACTTCTGGTATTCATAAAGGGAAAAGGGGCTGGGTACTAAAATGTGGGCTCTTGGCATATAAAACCACAAGTCCTGGTGGCATCCAGACACTGTCCAGTGGCAAAACTGAAATTGGCATTTGCTTATCAAATTCAAGAATAAACTAACAGCTATGCTGGACGGAGATGGGGTCACGGGCATCTTCTTGAGTGAAGGGATGAACATGCCTTAGGAATCTGGGCCCTCAACTCCTAGACGTGTAACTGCATGTGGATGGCTGTAAAGCCCTTCATGCACATGCTGTCAGGGGCCTGCCCACATTCTTCCTGCTCACAGTCTCCTATATATGCTAAGGCCACTTATTGTAAAGCCCTGCAGCTCTTTGCCTGAGGATTTTCTAAAACAGCAACAACAACCGTTCTGATGATAGGGTTACATATAGCATCTGGAATTGGCAGAGACTTACTTAATGCCCCTGGATGCAACTGCATTGACTAATGGTGGCTGGAGAGTTGGGGAATAAATAGCTGCTTCTTCACTCATAGGTGAGGTCGCTTGGACACATGCTTTCCAGTGTCTCCCATAGTTCCTCAGTAAGCTGAGTCCTAGGTGCTCACAGTGGACATTTTCTTGAGCATATTCCCATGACTGGCTTCCTGATACTCCCTCTTTCATGCCCCTCCCCCTTTACTTTCCAGTGTTTTCGGCAATTACTTCCCAATGTGACTGCACTCAAATCCTCATCTCGACTGTACCCAGAGTCCATAAGTTAAACACAGAGCCCATAACTTAAGCCTAAAGTGGAAGACCTAACTATGGAGATCTTTTAAAATACCAGAAATAACATTCTCAAGAGGATTTCTTAGACAGCAAGAAGATAATAATAGCTTTACAATTCCCTCAATGCCTCTTTTGTTCAAAATATGAATTATGAAGTTGAAGGTACGACATATTATTCAGTGCTTCCCATATGAAACAACAACTGGTGTTGATTTCCTTTTTTTTTTTTTTTGTCTTTTAAAGGTTAGAGATTACTCACCTCCCCTGCTGGTCATTAACTCAGTCTGGCAGGACTCCTCGGAAGTTCTGTGGCCTTCCAGGCATGCGGTGGCAGCACAGGCAGCGCTGCAGACAAGCCTGCTTGCTGTGATATGCCACCAAGCAGGTGACTTCAAAGGTATGCTTCAAGCTTTCTCAAGTACAGCTTGGGGCTCACACTGAGCCCCAAAGTCAGGTACCAGATGGCACATCCTGCAAAGTCAAAGTTGATCAGCTCCCCAGTACCTTGCATTTCCCTAGTTCCTGTGCCAAGGGATGCTGCAACCTTTCAGGCAGGAAACAAACAATTTCTTTGAGCCTACTTCTCCTTCTCTTAATTATCACGAGAAGCCGCCAGTTCAGCGCTTAGCTGTTCTGTGCGTTTTGTAAGTCTGGTGGATCCTGAGAGGTTCAGCTATTGTGTTAATTACAAAAAAAAAAATCATCCTTCTCTAATTCTCATATAGCATCTATCAAGATACAAGGACTTGGGGAAGCTGGGATGATTCAGTGGGTTAAGCGCTCATTTTGCAGCGCCAGGGACCGGGGATCGAATCCCAACCCCGGCCCGGCCCGGCCTGTGCGGATCCATATGCTGAACTGGGGAGTGCCCCCAGTTCAGTTCTCTCTCTGTCTCTGTATCTCTCTCTCTCTCTCTCTGTCAAAAACAATGAAAAAAAATTAAAAAAAAAAGATACGAGGAGTCATTCAAAAGGTGGGCTTCCTCTCACACTACAGCTTTATATTTAAATTTCAGTTGAAATGAGCAATTTGCCTAGCATTTGTCCCAAATGCTTATCTGCATAAGGAAGTAAAAGATTGCTCCCCAAATCGAAATAAGAGAAGCAGGGTGGGCCTTTGAGGATACTAGTCACACAAATGGAATGTGCTCAGAAGTCAGACCACCCTAGAATATTATATGTGTATTATTAGGATGTACCTCCTAATAAATGACAGGAAAATGAAAAGCAAGCTTGCTGTCTTTTTAATTTTCTCTTAGTGTGAAAATGCAGTGCAAAAGGCAATTGGCTGCTCCAGCAGAGCCTCCAATACTGCCCTTTCAGGCCTGGGATCAATCTTTTCTAAGTGTATCTGCCACTCAGAAAACTCACTGAAGGGACTGGGCTGCCCAGTGTGTCACAGTGTCTGTCACCAGACAAAGCACCCTGAGATGCTGCGAGCAGATTCCAGCATCAGCATCTGTGGAGATGACCTTTAAAGCACCTTCTAAACCCAAGGGTCTTGGATCCCCCTGTTCCTTGGCTGCAAGTTCCTTTGTCATTTTATGTTCAAATGGCAAAGCAGCTGGACTAGGCAACAAGGTGCTGCCTCCTGCATCATTGGCAGGCCATATACACCCTGAGGTCTCAGTGTCGGGAGAAGCTCGGCCTAGTGGCTGACTGCTACAGATTATGGGGCAGGCCTGACCATAATGGGCACTCTGATGGGCACTTGCAAGGCTGGGGTCAATTCTGCAGCTTTGCCATTCAAGCAGTTAGACTGCATTCGGTTTCTCTTAGGTTCCTCTACAGTGGGATTTAGACCAGAAAGGACAGAACTATAGGAGAGGGTGAGATAATTGCACCTTAGGAAAGGTTACACTGGGAAGTCTGGTCTCTGCCCAGTTGCCCAAAGAGTATTTCCTCAGGGGTCATAGTATTTGTCCCCAAAGTTCTGTAAGACTTTGGGATGTTTTCATTTTACATAAGCAATGTAGCTGCAAAAAAAAGAAAAAAAAAGAAAAAAAAAGAAAATCTTACTAAAATAGAAGAAATACACAAATGAACACCTTCAAGTAGGGTTTGGGGCCAGGCAATTCTGTGCTGGCGGGGGAGGGGGGCTGTCTTAACAGCATCCATGATGTCCACCCACTAGATGCTACTAACAACCCACCTCCACTCACGACAATAAAAAATGTCTCCAGCCATTGCCAAATATATCCTGGGGGCACAGTTGCCCCTGGTTGAGAACTATTGTCTTAGAAGTTGAACAGGATTAGCTTCTTGAAATTGCTCTAATAAAGAAGTATAGGAACTTCTTAATGTAAAGTAGCACTACCCAACCTTTTCAGCACCATGGAGGGGCCGGTTTCATGGAAGAAAATTTTTCCACAGACGGGGGTGGGGGTAGTTTCAGGATAATGCAAGCACATTTTATTTAATCTGTACATTATTATTATTATAAGTATTATTATTACATTGTAATATATAATGAAGTAATCATAGAATTCACTTGCCACTATAAAGCCTGCCACCAGATGCACTTAATTGTCACTTGCCACTCACTGATAGGGTTTTGATCTGAGTCTGCAAGCAGTTGATGTATGATGGTCTCTGTGCAGTCAGACCTCTCTGCTCGTGTTCATCTGTATTTGCAGCCGCTCCCCAGCACTAGCCTCACCACCTCAGCTCCACTTCAGATCATCAGGCATTAGATTCCCATACGGAGCCGCAACCTAGATCCCTCACATGCACAGTTCACAATAGGGTTCAGCTCCTATGAGAATCTAACGCTGCTACTGATCTGACAGGAGGCGGTGCTCAGGTGGTAAGGCGAGCGATGGGGAGCGGCTGTAAGTACAGATGAAGCTTCCCTCACTCACCCATCATTGACCTCCTGCTGTGTGACCCGGTTCCTAACAGGTCCATGGGGTGGCAGGGGGACCCCTCATTTAAAAGACTAAAGAATAACTAGTTTTTGCTTTGACAGTCACATGTCATCTCTGCCTCATATTTTTTGCTTTGTTACATTAAAAAAAAATGAAAAAACTCCCTCTAAGCTTGAAAATAGACCAGAATTTGATCCCTATATGGTGGAGAAAGAAACGATGGTAACTGCTGTAATGACTGAAAGTGCCGAGACAGTATTTGGAAAAACTGGGGTCTTGATCTACCTGTCAGGTCTTCGTGACCCGGAGCTAGCAATCAATTATGCTGCCTTTCTTGGAAAGCCTGAATTAAGTCATTCCAAGTCCAATTCTGTTCATCCTATTTTGCAACTTTAATTCTACTTACTGTATTTAAACATAAAAGTTTAAACAAAATAGAAACTCAATATTTCAACAAAATGTGATTCCCCAGAGAGTGGCAGAGTGTCTGTGTAGCGAGTATGTGTCGTCCTTCCCTTGTTTTGGAAGCAAATACCCTATGAGGCTCCTCTAAAGATGAGGACATTGTGCAATGGAAGTGCCCCTAGCCAATTTCGAAACTGTTATCTGTTTTGATGTGACTATAGAGGTTAAGAAGGAAGGAAACATGGCATCTCGGAGAAAAAAGAAGCCTAGAAACTTCCTGTAAAGTTGTAAAAACTAAAATGTCATTTTGAAATGATATTTTGAAGTGGTTTCTATGAAAGTTTCTTTACTCATCACATAAATGTCCGAGTAAACCAGGGAAGGTCCACTGCACAAGTATTTATTGAGGGTCCACTGTGTGCCAGGGACTGTGGGAGGTGCTGGAGTTGAATCCACTGGGACTGGCTCAAACATGAAATAGCCATGTTCAATCATCCAGAGGTTTTTTGTTTTTTTCCAGTAAGATATTTGATCTTTTTATCTTTGTATATTGCTAGTTACAAATATTTCATGTTTTACTTTGGGCATTTAGATTTTCTATATGTGGATTTTCATCAACACCAGGAAGAATCAGTTAAGAGAAATGTTCTTATAATCCAATTACTACTGTTAGAACAATGGTATGGGATAGTGAAATATACTTCATTTGGATTACAAACATTTACATTTTAAATCATTTGAGTAGTTTATCATATGGGAAGCAGTACATATGGGAAGAGCACTATGTTGAGAGTCAAAAGCCCTGGGTCCCAGTCCTGGTTCTGTCCTTGTCTTTGTTCCATGGACAAGTCGGTTCATTTCTAAGGAGCAGTTTTCTCATCTGTGAAATGGCCACACAGTACTTTCCTGCCTACTCTGAGGCATGTACTGTAGTTAAACATACTGTATGTTTATATTTTACAAAGTGCTATAAAAGTGGTGGTATTATTGTAAGGACTGAACTAAACTGGTTCTTCTCTCTACATGGATGATTCTGGAATAAATCAAGTATCATTTTGGTCACAACCCAGATCAATTATCAAGAAGACTTTCTTATACTTCATTTTAGGTGATGAAGAAAAAAACAGATCTATAAAAGCTTGTGAGGCACTACCCGGAAATTTGCTCTGAGAGAAACATTGTAGATGTTCTGTTAAAATATGATAATGAGCTAAATGAAATCTTCTAGTAAAATGAAGACTTTTGAAGATCAACATGTATTTAAAGAGGTCCAGAAATGAATGGCTGATTCCTCAGCAGCACCATCAGACCCCACCCACTTTTACCCAAAATTACATTTTTGCCACACAGCCCTCAGAGCATCCATTGAGGGGGAGAGTCACCCGTCTCATAGTTTGGGGTTAAATACTATGCTGCAGGATCAGAGTAAGGCCATTCTGTCACTTGCACAAATTTGGAGAAACTCCTCCAAACCAGATCAGCTGAAATTTCAACCATGGATTATTTATGTTTTCCTCTGACATGCTCAATTATCTTAAAAAAATCAACCTGAGTTTTATTTATTTTTTTTTGTCATCAGCCTTTCCCAGTCTACTTGTGATCAGGAAGTAGCTGGACTCATATCCCAGGAAGGATCACCTTCACTGAATAGGTACAATCAAGAACATGAGGATGAGTCAACAACACAGCCCTGCCACTTACTTCCTCAGAGCCAGCATGTGTTCTGTCCACTGTACTCTGAAAGCGATGCTATAAAACAGGCAGGGGCTGGCTGGTGGTGTGTACAGTGTTAGCTGTCAGTGCTTGATGCCAGCAACAAAGTATTAGAATAACACTAGTGAGGGCAGAAACAGTTACTCACTCCTAACACCTTTCGTAAAGGACAAGTTTTCATCAGTTTCTAATGGAAAAAAAAGTGCTCATTCCCACACTTTTGATGACCATGACTACTGAAGGTCCATTTTTCTGCTCCCACCCCACCTTCATACCTACCAAATGTAGGGGGGTGGGGGTGGGGTGGAGAGAAAGAAAAGAATGGATATGTAGAATCAAAGGCAATCCCCTCAGTTTCATAAGTCTGGGTTTTTATAAGCTCTCTGAATTTATCTGACAAGGGAGCCATCAGCTAGAAATGGATTCTGACCACTATTTGACTTGGTTTTGATTTCCCGCAGACACCTCAAACATGAAAAGCCATCCCATTTCTTAAAACAATTCATCGACAAGACCGCTGTCCTTTAAAGTTGCCCTTTAGACATGGAGCCAAAGACAGCCTGCCCTCTCTCTCCAGCTTTCTCTTATAATAGGGTTTTCTGTCTGGAACAAACCAAAATTAAATCGGAGAAATAATCCAGTTGAGAAGAGATCTGATGTGCCTGTTGATGTCTCATTAACCTTGAGAGTGAATGTAACTGGTGACTGCCGTCACAGCGGTGTGAGGGTTTGTTAAGGGGAAAAACAGCCAGTGGCAACATCACAGGGTGGGGGTGGGGGGGTGGGGGGATACTAACAAGCATTATTTAATAGATCCTCTATCAAAACATGGAGCAGTTTTCCAACTGTCAAGACTGGCCAAGTGAGAGTTACCTTAAGCCTGTGATGAAACACCTACTTGTCTTAGAGCATTTGGAGCAGTATTTATGCGTCAAAACATGTTCACTAAACTATTGGGGGGTGGGGGAATACACTTCGATCTTGGAAGTATAATCATGAGAAAAGCAAACGTCTCAGGATTAATGTTACTGAGGTGCTGTGAAGAGTGAGTATGTGTGATATGTGTGTGCCAGTAAAAATATCATGAGCCACCCAACGTGGGAAGGTTCCAAGTCCATTCAGCCCCCTAGTCAGACTCTCCTCATTGCTAATTGCTGATTGCTGATACTATGTCAACAAACAGAGGGAGGGAAATAATATAGGACAATTCGCTTGTCTCCAGGGGTAAAGGGTTACCTGTCGAGGAAAAGTGGGCAGACTCCCCCAGGTTCACTGGCGGACTCCCCTTGGGACAAGAAGACCAGAGACCCACAGAAAAGCAGCACCTTCCAGCCCTCTGCCCCAGGGCTCCAGCCTGGACTGGTTCCTCCTCTCTGCCCTGCCCAGAGGGCAGCTGAAGTAAACAAGCCCCAGCCTCCCCGCCAGCGCCTCGGATGGGACATTCTCCCCCCTTTTGGCTTTTCTCTCTCAAGGTCTCCACTTTTCCCTCTCCAGTCCTCACTCCTCTACTGTTCTCAGGAACTTCCTGAAAGTTCCTCACTGTTCACATCCTATTCCCACCGCAGGCGGAGGGCACAACCTGTGTCTGCGTGGTGTGTCACGCTCTCACCCGCGGCTCGGTCTCCTGTGCTCTTCTCAGAAGCCTGGTTGCTGTCCTCAGCCTTCTGGGTCTGCCCCTCACCCTCACGCCCGGTACCGTACCCCAATCCAAGGGGATCAGCTGAATCCCGCTTTTGATGGAAGAACTGTGGGTGACAAACCTCGTTTCCTCTCGGAGGAGACAGAGATGGCTTCCTGGCTCTGGGGAAGAGGGCAGCCCCTGTCCTCGCCTGGGACCACACTTGGTTCTGGGTGGGTGGGAGGTGCTTCAGCCTCCCACCCTACATCCCTCCGCTCCCTCACAGCCCCTCCAAGCAGCCTTTACCCCAACACCCCGGGGCCAGGGGAAGGGGACAGTGGTCTCTGGATCTCCCCAGGCGTACTATGTTGTTTTCAACTAGCAGGACTTTCTAGAGTATGTTACCTTGTTCAGCTCCTTTTCGAGCGCAGTGACCCCCCCAAACCCTCCCCGCCTCCAAGACCACTGCAGCTGACCACACAGCACAGTGGCTGCCACCGCCCCAACTGTTGCAGCAACTGCCGAGGTGGCAGCGACGGTTGCGAGAGCAGGGCCGGGCCCGGCCCCGGACGCTCCCCACCGCGGGTGGCCTTCGAGGGGCGCGCGGCGCAGGGGAGCCCGTGCGGCAGCCGCCTGGGACAGGAGAGGCGGCGCTCTCAGCCCGGACCCCGCTGCCGGCGGAGGCTGCCCACGTCCGCCCCATCTCACCTTTAAGATCAGGTCGGTGTGGTGCTGGTCCAGCATGTTGGCTTTCTGGAAGGAGGTGACGATGACCCGGCCGTAGCGCCCAGGGGTCTGCAGGTCCGAGTAGAGCCGGTGCTTGGAGCGGTTGACCGGGAAGAGACTGTTGACGAGGTTGCGCTCGATCTTGGCCAGGCTGTGTTGAGGCGCCAGCAGGTGCTCCACGCTCTCCTCGACCTGGTAGCGGCTGAAGCTGGCGCCCAGCAGGATGGAGATGAGCACGGGCGCCGAGGCGAAGAAGACTGGGTGACTGGCAATGAAGTGGCCGAGCCGGGAGAAACACGTCCTCAAGCCCCTGTGCAGAACCTGCCGCAGCATCCTAGAGCAGAGCGGGCGCGGGAGGAGGGCGAGGCGCACGCTCGGCGCGGGCTCGGGCGGCGGCGGCGGCGGCGGCGGCGGTGGCGACGGCGGCGGCGGCGGCGGCGGCGGCGGCGGCGGCGGCGGCGGCGGCGAGACCCGGAGCTCTCCCGGAGCCGCGGCACCACCATCGGGGAGTCCCGCGCCGCGCCTCGGGACGGTCCCCTCGGGCGGGAGACACGCCCTCCTGCCCGCGGGCGCGCCGAGCTGGAGAGCCCCCCAGCCTGGCGGCCTGTGCGCCGCCCCCACCCCGCCCTCCCCCGTGCGCCCTCCCCACCCTCCGCCGCCTCCCCGCCCGAGGGGCTCCGCGCGGCAGGGCCGGGTCCCGGCTCAGCGCGGGAGGGGCCCGGGGCAGCCCCCGCGGCGCGTCATGACCCCACTCACCCGACCCCCAAGGCCAACGACGGGGTGGCGCGGGGAGCGGCGGCGGCGGCGCTATCGCGGGGAGACTCTGCGCGCCAGCCTAGGAACACGAGGACGAAGAATTCCAGGCTACACCCAGTCCCCTCCCCTCCCTCCGCTCCCCTCCCCCGGCCCGCCGCTCACGCCTTCCCCTCCCCTGTCCTCCTCCGGGGAGACCCAGAGATGAATAAAGAAATGGCCCCGATTTTCCAAACAAAAAGTAAAGTGTTCTCCCAGGGGGGCGTGTGGCGGACCCGCTCCGAGCCGAGTCCCCCAGAGGCGGCACGGAGGAGGCTGCAGACTGCGTGCGCCCCGGCTCTCGCCAGGCTCAGGTGGTGGCGCGCACTGGCTGGTGCGGAGAGGGGGTGGGGAGCGAAGACGCTCGAACGTGGAAATCACGCCTCCTCGCAAGTAAGAGCCATTTAAAAGATCCCCAACACTGCAGCTGCCGCGGGAGCACGGGGGCCGGCTGAGCGTCTGGGACCCGTCCAGCCGAAAGGCACCTGCGGAGAATCTTCCCTCTGGCCCTCATTTCGGGTCGCTGCGGAGTGCATCGGGGTTGGGCAGTTCTGCTGCGCGCCCCTCCACCTCGCCACCCCGCCCCCCAGTGCCAAAAGTGCTCATAATGATGGTCAGTCAGAGGCGCCTCCGTCGCCAGGGCTCTGGTGCTCCCGGACACTCGGCTCTCCGCCCTGCCTCCTCCTCCCCCTCCCTGCTCTGTCGTCACAGGCGGGTCTGGGGGACCTGGTGTGGCGGGGCTGGAGCGGGCGACCCTGCGGGCGTAGTGTTTAGGAACAGCTGCTCAGGGAGTCAGTAGCCTTACTCCTCTTCTGTCCTCCACCCCGCCCTCTCCTCCTCAAATGCATGGGAGTGGGGGACACCTTATCTCAGACCTGGGGAGATACTGGTCTCTGAGCGTGCCGAGCCGCAGGGGGCGCGGGGGAGCCCGGGGGGCGCCGACTGCTCCGCAAAGTTGGGCGTGTACGTACGCGCACCAGCCGTGAGGGGTCAGGCAGCCACTGTGGTTCCCCTCGCACCCCCCCTCCAGAGAATTCCCCGAGAAGGCGGGCGCCGGCTTCGGGCCCGGGATAGACCTGCGGCGGCGGCGGGAACGGCCAACGCACAGGTACACTTTAGTGCGTTTGTTGCGCGCTCCAGCCTCGGGATCCTTCCGTTGCAAATCGGAGCGAGCCGTATAATTAGTCTGGGCCACGGAGGCGCTCTGTTCGGCCATGGGGGTGGGGACCGGGGCGTGGGGAGGGGGCCTCCAGGCTTTGTGCTCCCAGCGCTTGGCCTTCCCATCCCAAGCCTGCTGTCGTTGCTGTTTGACCTCCTAGGACCAGGGGTCAAGAGAGAAGCTGCCGCGATGGAAAGCGCGGTCCCTGGAGTGTGGCCCGCACGACTGAGCATGGACATGCATATTAATCAAAGCTAAGGGAAGCTGGAATCCAGCGAGGAGGAAGAGCAGAAGGAGGGGGAGGAGGAAGAAAGGGGAGGAAGAGGGAGAGGGAAATGGGTGACAGAACGCGACTCCGAGAGGTACTTCCCTAAGGTTCCCAACCCAGATTCCCCCGTTCCAAGCTGTGTGCACTTCCGAAACTGAACTTGGGAACTTGCACGTTGGAAATAGGAAGTCGAGGGCTGGGGAATCCTCCTTTTTAGGTTTCTCTTCTCCCTTCCCCCACATCAGACCCTTCCGCCTATATTCCCTCAGCACCACCTGCAACTGCTGCGCTGCCCAGCCCGGGGTGCCCCGGTTCTGCTCTGCCTGCGCTCCCTAAGTCCCTCTATCCATCTGGACTGTCGTTCACTTTCTGTGTTCAGCCTCGCGCGATTCTCCACACCGCTTACTGATCCCAAAGGCTCCCCCTGGGCGCCTAGGTGCGCCAGCCGCTCCCCCCGCCCCCACCTCTCCATATGGCCTGCCCCAGGAGGTACATATTGGAGGGGCTCGAAAGGGCCCGGCCGCGCTCCACTTGTGCCCTTCCCCCAGCCTCTTAATTTCTGCTGGCGGAGCCGCCGCTGCTCTGCAGCGCTTTGCTGATTCACGATGATCTCGGAGGGAAAAGCCTCATTGACTTGTGGCCCTGCCGGCGCCGAGGCGAGCGCGAGTGGCCGCGAGGGCGCACGCTTTGGGAAGCCACCCACCGCCCTGCAGCCACAGGGCGAAACGGCAGGGTGGATGCCGGGCTGCGCTCCCCGCGGGGCAGACCCGCAGACCCGAGGCGTGGCGTGCTGGGAGCCCAGTTCTTTGTGGCTGCGCCGGCCGCAGCGGGCGGGTGGGCACTTCTCAGGAGGCCCAAGTCCAGTCGGTCTCTGCGCTGGGTGAGAACAGAAACGTTTCATGTGCCCCGATGCCAGAGCAGCCACAGAAGTAAGAGAAGGGAAAGCAGCCCACAGGTTTCTTTGGGAGCCTTGAACATTTTAGCGACGCTATTTCCATTGGGAAGTCTTTGTCTCTCCAAATGGACCCCCCCACCTTGGTTCTCCTTCACCCCTAGAATTTCCAATCTTTTAATGTAAGCCTTCAGGTGGGCTGGACACCCGAGTCTCCCCTCTGTGCTCTGGGGCTGAATCTCAGGGCCTTTGCTATGAGACCTAGGCATTTACTTCGCCTCCTCCCAACTCTTGTTGTTTGTCCTTATGGATATTGGGGTGTGTGTGTGGGGGGGGGACACTTCCATGCTTCTGCTTTAATTCAGACACAGCAACCCCCCCTCCCCCAAGCTGATCTTTCTGCCACGTTTATTCTGGTTAATCCAGTCAGTATTGTTTAAAATGAGTTGAGAGAGAGAGAGAGAGAGGAGGACATCACCTTCTCCCAATGATTTTTCTTCTCTTTTGATTCAGAGCTTCAGGGCAGTAAACCACCACACTTTGGGAACAGAGCTTCCATGGGTATACATGTAACTTATTCCTTTTGTTCTGATTAAAAATCAGACACATTAATTGTAGAAAATGTAGACAATAACAAGAAAAAGGAGGAAACAAAAAGACACCGGCATCTCTCTACTCCCACCACTTTTCAAACGTAACCTCTGCTGATAACTTATTGGACACATAGACAACATAAGATACAGGTTACAACGATCCGTTCCACATCCTTTAAACTGAACCCTTGCTCTACTACTTACTATGATGCGCTGGGTGAGCTACTTAATCTCATTGTGCTACATTCTCCTTTTCCAGAAAATGGCAATAATATTAGTTCTAACCCCATAGAGGTGCAGTGAGGATTAGATAAGTTAACAGATGTAAGGCACTTCCACCATGGCGTGGAATATCACTAACACCTAGTACATGATATTTGTTATAATTCTAGTCTTCTGAATATGTGTGTGGAAAAAAAGAAAACCATTCCCTTCCATCCAGAAGTTGGCCTGGTATTGTCATCTGGGACTTGGTGTGGCTAGGAGCTGCCCTGGTCACAACTAAGCTTTGGTCTCCTCTTCAACAAAAAAAACATTCCCTACAACACTAATGTCACATAACTGAGGGAGGCAGACAACATTAAAACCACTCCATAATCATGTCCGGACACCAAAAAAACAGGATTTTTTTCTCCAAACTACAAAAATGACCAAACATGCTCCTATCCTGGCTAATATGAATAGCTATTGTGATTTTTTAAAATCCAGTGACCACTTTAAGCTTGGTCTAGTCTTTAGTCCCTCTAGTTAAAGATTTATGAAGGCATGCAGTCATAAAACTTCCCTTGCTTCCTGACAGCAACCAACCCAGAGTAAGCCCCACTATCTTAAAATGCCCTCAAAATCATGCTACACAAGCCCAAATCCTGTAAGTCCTTTCTAACACCTTCTTATGGAGACAGCCCTCAGTTCTCTAGGAGACATGTTCTCCCTCACTGTGAAGAAAATGAACCCAGCTTGTTCAACTCCTGGTGTGCTCCTGGTGGTCTATGGCGGGAAGGCTTTGCCAATGTATATAAAATGTTCGTACACTTTTTTCTCTCTTAAAATTGAGGGTTATAATAAACATTCTGCTTGGTAACCATTTTCCCCATTAAATCGATCATGAGCATTTTTCTCATGGCAATTAATATTGCTATAGAAAATTTTAATAACTGCATAGAATTCCATCATATGACTGAAAATTTATTTAACTTTTACCATATTCTTAAACATTTAGTTTTTATGAAATTACTATTATAAATAACACTGACAGGAACATCCTATACATAAATCTCTGACTGCATCTCTATTTTCTTTGAGTCAAAATAACCATTACTACATCTTAACTAGACTGCCCCTAGCACATCCTTTCTAGTTATTGTTCAACAGTAAGGGACAAAGGCATTCCTTCACAGGAATTACATTTGTTGATAAAATAAATGAAGTATTCCCACTTGGGGGCATTTCTATTATCTGTTACATTTGAAATCAGTCTCTTGGCTCAATCTTACTCAGAGATGCCAGGAAGACTGGCCATGGTATGGAGGGGATGACGCCTTAAAAGAAAAGCTTATTTGGCTTGATAAGGTTAAAAACAAGGATCTCCTTTTGTCTAGCAAGTATGTCAAACATTAGCTTTTGATAACCACACCACCCTTTTCTGCCTGAGAAACAACAAAATACTTTAATGCATATGTCTTAAATATTTATTTTATTGTTTTTTCCAGACAGAGACAGAGAGACACAGAGAGAAGGAGGAGGGCCCAGAGCAGTCTCCATAGTTGCATGTCATTAGTTTTCTATGTAGTTTTCATTCCTCATGTGGGTGTGGGGACGCACAGGGCAGGAACCATCCTAGGGCCTCCCACATGGAAGGCACACAGGGAGGGGAGCTGAACTGGGGCCTCCAACACGGGAGGCTTGCTCTGGTGAGAACCAAACTGGGGTGACACCCCAGTTCAGCATATGGGTCTGCATGGTTTTGTGCCACACAGATGGGCGGGGGCTACACAGGGCAGAAACTGGGCTGGGGGTCTCCCACATGGGAAGCATGCCCCCTCAAGCCAGAGGCTGAACAGGGGGGGCTGGTGGTGAGAACCGAACTGGGGGCCTCCTGCTTGAGATCCCAACTTAAAAGTGTGCAGATTGGATATCTGAGTCTTTCAGGATGTCTTACCAACTCAGTAGCTCTCGATATCATCATGAATATTTTAGAAGAATGATCCATCATGACATCAGGACAAAAGTCATGCAAAACCATTTTCCTGAGTCAACATAAGACTCAGGGCTAAGAAAGGGATGTCTCATGTATTGATTTAGGAAGGAACATTTTGGAACACACTCTCTCGGTGTCTGTGCTCATCATGCCACTGGTGGGTGGAGGTGGCCAGGTTCAAATCTTTCCTTTACTTTTTTCTCGTAACAGGAAGCATAGCTTTGCCTTCTTTCCACCATTCAAAATCCTTCATTAATCAAGGTTCTCTTAAAATCCTAGCTCACATATCTAATATTCTTTCTCTGACTATCACACCAACATTGATTCATTTAACTCTAGTGAGAAATTTTACTTGAATTAGTTCAGTGAGCAGGTTCCTCCTGTGGTCAGCAGCTAGGAGAAATTGAGCAAGGGGTTCTCTACTCTTAAGGAATTTGTAGTCTAATAGGGTTGAGTAGATATGCTGAGGATGAAAATATAAACCCAAGTAAAAGGAAATGCCAGAAGACAGGTCACAACAATGTGTGAACACTCAGACAAGGCATCAATGATTTTTGGTTTGTCTCTAATCTCACACTACCTACCTTTAGCCTAGAGTTAGCATCTGGCTGTTTTGAGCTTCTTTGTTATATCTATCCATATCTATCTATCTATCTATCTATCTAGCCATCCATCTAATATATATATATATGATATGTAAATGTTATGATATGATATATATGATATGTAACTGTTATATATATAAATATGGTATATATAAATGTTATATGTATAAATTTATGATAAGTAAATGTTACATATCAGTTTTTTTATAGCCTTTTGATCACTGGGTTGGGCTGTGGTGGTCCCCTTCTCTCTTTCCTTGGGATAGTCCTAAAGTTTTTTTTTTAAGATTTATTTTTATTATTTTTTGACAGAGAGAGACAGATAGAGAGAGATAGAGAGAAGGGGGAGGGCCCAGAGCAGTCTCCATAGTTGACATTAGTTTTCCATATAGTTTCACTCCACAGGTGGGCACAGGGCTGCACAGGGCAGGAACTGGGCCGGGAGCCTCCCGCATAGGTCCCAGCAGGAACTGAACTGGGGGCACAGCCCAGCTCAGCACATGGCCCCGCCTGGACTGGCCTGGGGCTGCAAAGTGAGTGCTCAACCCGTTGAGCCATCCCAGCTTCTTCCCCACTATAAGTTTTGATCTCAGTCAAAATAGATGATATTTCATTCTGGGGATTTCTGAGTAATGCCATTTTCTTGATATTAAACTAAGTGCAACTGAGGCTTTCCATTAAGTTAAACTAGCTTTCCTTCCACTGCATCTAAACGAGGACAGTTTACATGCATTATTCAGTTTCAGCACCAGGGACAGAGCCATGTAAACCTAGTTATTCCTCCCCCTTCCAGCCCCCTCACTTCTAAGTTGGTTTTAGAGAAATTTTAGAGTTAAAGAGGTTACTTAAACTAATATAATCTGAGGGGTTGGTCATCTTTATCTAATGCGGGCCAATTAAAATGGAAATACATATAAATAGTGGATCACTAAATCTAATATGATTGGTCATATTTAAAATTGTGCCTGATACTTTTATACCCTTGTAGCATGTTTGTATGGGGAGGAGAACATTCAAAGATAAATATTAGAAATGACTGTAAAATAGAACCTCTTGAATTTCAGGAAAAATTGTGCTGAAGACTTACAAGAGTGACAGAAAAGGAAGGAAAGAACATTTTTGTGTTTTATGTGAGGACTTAAGCCTTAGGCACTTTCACATATCATAACCTATGTAATTTGCAAAATCACTCCGTAGGCTATTAAATATTGTCAAACCCATTTTAAAGTGCAGAAATTGAGGACTAAGGAGATTAAATATCTTGTATAGGGTTACCTGTAATGGAAATATAAATAGAACCCAGGCCTATTCAATATCAAAATCCATGTTTTTCTGTCACTCATTCTTTTTTTAAGCAGAAAATTACTTCATCCATTTTCTAAAATGCTTGACTGTAGGTATATCATCATATGTCAAAAACATCTTATAACATAATATGCCATAAATATTATAAACAATTTAATGTTATTTCTGTATTTGTTGTTCACTCAATAGTGTTGGAGAGTGGCAATATTGTAGCTGACCCATTAATTTGTTTTTCATTATTTGGATTTATTTCTGATGTTGGTATTCCTTAGAGGAGTTCTGTGGACCAACAAAAATGTTATTATGGAACCTACAGTGTTTGCTGATCTATTTCAACCCACTCTCTTTGCAGATGGCAAAACTTCTGCAGTCCTTGTCTGGATTCTACCATGAAAAAAATCCCTCAAAATGTTAAAATGGAAAACTGTCAAGTTGTGCCAAAATATATAACAGGAAAAGCAAATAGACTTTGACATGATACCTGTAGAAATTCTCCCGTTTTTCAGTGGTTCAACAGTAGTCATTAGACTGCAAAGGGAAAGATTCTTTAATTCTCTTCCTTTACTGTGTAAAGTGAACAGAGACCATCATAATCACCAAATCCATTGTCTTATGTATGAACAGGGGACATAGGATAGCAGGGGGTTTTCTGATACATCTCTTAGCTTCAGAGCAGTCTTTCTTTGATGTTTATATGTTTAATCTCTTTAAAAATTGTACTTCAGAGCATAACCTAAGAACAAAGCACTTCATTCCTTCTGTTATTAGAACTGTGTATGTTTTGTTTAGACTTTTAAAAATGACAGAGCTACAAGGCATTCTGCTCTCCATGGCTGATCACTTCCTTCTAATGAATGGAATTATGTTGGTGAATTAATTAGTTAATAGTAAAATCTAGTTTACATATTCACAAATGTTAGAATTGTAGGACAGTTACATCAGGAGGCAGCTCCTAGGAGAGGTTAAATGAGAGAAGACAAAAAAATCAAAGATTCCTTTTCCAGACAAAGCACAGGACTTGGCATTTCTATGGACACTTTACTTACAGCTTCAGGCATCTTCTAAATATTACAAAAGGGATTATTTTACATATCATAAAGTCTATTCTGCCATGGGTGGAAAGGTTTAGTCTCCGGTGAATGCCATTACCTCCTGTAGCATGCCAAGCAACAGAAGCTAAAGTTGTTTGGTTACTGGCTGGGCTATTAGTAAATAAGGTCTTCCATGTAGCTCTGTCTCATCACTGTGTTTCAGATTTCTGTTCATAAAATCAGAATAATAAAGATGATGATGCTATCTCCCTGGTAAGGACATTTTCAGGTGTCAAACATGATAAGGAATATAAAGTGCTTTGAAATAGCCACAGACATTATTGGACCTAATAGGTCCAAGACATTTGCTCAATGTGGAGCATGAAGACATTGCCTTTGTCAAAGACCTTGCCTTTGAAGTGTCCACAGTACAGTGGACTGAGACCAACAAGCGAAACAACAAAATCGTTTAATGCAGCAAGGACATTGGTGCTATGGGACCAATGACAAGGTTCCCATAACTCAGTCTGAAAGACAGAGGCAGGGTTTGGAAAAACTTTTAAACTGATAGTTGCCAGATGGGACGGGGGTTAACTGGGTGAAAAAGATGAAGGGAATAAGTCCAAATTGATGGTTGCAGAATAGTCACAGGGATATAAAGTATAGCATAAGGTATATAATCAATAATATTGTAATAACTATGTATAGTGCCAGGTGGGTATTGGGGGGTTGGTCACTTCATAAATTACATAAGCGTTTAACCACTAGCCTATACACCTGAAACTAATATAAACAATATTGAATGTCAACTATAATTGAAAAGTAAAATACATAAAAGAAAAGCTTTTTTTTTAATTTAAAGATTTATTTTTATTGTTTTTTTTGACAGAGAGAGAGAGAGACAGAGAGAGACAGAGAGAAGGGGGAGGGCGCAGAGCAGTCTCCATAGCTGACATTAGTTTTCCATATAGTTTCACTCCACAGGCGGGCACGGGGCTGCGCAGGGCAGGAACTGGGCCGCGAGCCTCCCGCATAGGCCCCGGCAAGAGCTGAACTGGGGGCACACCCCAGCTCAGCATATGGGTCTGCCTGGGCAGGAGCTGGGATTCGATCCTTGGGCTCCTGGGCTGCAAAGTGAGCGCTTAACCCACTGAGCCATCCCAGCTTCCTCAGAAGAAGAGCTTTTGAGAGGATTGATAGAGATGCTTTCTGGTGCTCCATCCTTATCCTCTTGACTCATTCTGCAAGTTCACTCTAGGTAGTTGCCACATATGCTGATGGTTTCCTGCCTGTTTCTGTCTGAGATATTCTTTGCTGTTGTGCAGGCAAGAAGTACCAGGGAGCTACCACACCTCAGCATGACCTTTAATTGAAGAAGGACAGGACACATAGAAAAATGCCCAAACTCCTTTGCCTGTGTGCGGGACAGCTCAGAGATGTATTTCAGATGGGCTCTCAAAGGCTTCCTCCCTGCAGAGTTGAGCTCCCGTTGCTCACAGCAGCGACCCACTGAGGGACACATGCTTTATGGGCTTTTCTCCGTTCTCGGTCTTCTTTCTCTGCACGCTCACTGGTTCCTGGAAACCCGCTCCCACACACACCATCGGCGCCCACGCCTTTGTGTTCTCAGGATCTGTCTTCGGAAGAGCCCAGCTGAAAACAGGAGATGACCTCCAGATGGAGGCCCAAAGGCCAGCCGTTAGCGAAGCCTTGTGAATTTCATGTTATGGAAATGATATCGCAGTAAAGCTGTTTGGGAAAAAAAAAAGAATTAGCCAACCCACCCTGGAGAAAGAGAATATTCCAGGTAGAGGAATAACATTTGAAATTATAAGGATAGGGTAGTGAGTTTAGCTTATTTTGGGAACTACAAATAGTTCAGGATGAATGGGTAGTAGGTGGTGGGTTCGAAAGGGACTTATAAGCTTAGATAAAGAGCTGGATGTTTATTCTAAAGGTAACAGGAAGTCATTTCAGGGCTTTAAACGGGGGAGTTCATGGCCAGGTGGCCACATGGAGGGTAAATAAAAGGACCACACTAGAGGCAAAGAGACCAGTTAGGAAGCTATGGTAAATATTAGGACAAAAGGAGATTAGGGCCTGAAGCAAGGTAGAGACCAGTGGGATGAAGAGAAAGCAGAGGACTGATCATTTTTAGGGAGCTAGGATTGGCAGGACTGAGATGATTGCAGAATGGAGCTAAGATACTGCAACAGAGTTTCTGAAAACACAGTATCATTCCAAAGGCTTATGCTAAACCATGTCTAACCTGAGAGATATTAGTTTATTGTCAGGGTGAGGAAGAAGAAAAGGGAGACTGTGTTAAGCTCTAAGTTACAACAAATGGGGGTTGAGTGTAATGGCTTGGACATGAGAGCTGGACAAGAGAGATTAGTGGACTGAATGCTTCCAGAAGGTAGAGACTAGACACTCATTAGGTTAAATCCATAATATATATGGGGACTCATGTGGTTTCATAAATGTCCTTGCTCCCAAGGGAATTGAGTTATATCTTAGGGCCAGTTGCTTACATGAGACAGCTTCACTTGGAGAAGGAAAGGAGATACATGAGGAGGTGGAGGGAGGGGAAAATGAAATGTATGGCCTTCATGGGTAAGATCCTCTGGAAACCTCCGCATGGTTCATTTTAATCCTCTTCATAGTGCACACCTGAGGATTTCCTTTCTGATAACCCTGTAGAACCCATTTCTGAAGGGGACCAGAAACCATACCCTCTATACATAAGGCCTCGATTTCCTGGTAGCAGCTTCTGCATCTGTTAAGAAACACACACACATGCACTCCAGGCACATGCTTTCATTGATACAGTTAGAAATCACATGGAAGGAAATAGGCACCCACATTTACAGTCTTAGAATCTCACTGTTTCATTGACACCTGTGTGGAGACACTGTAAATATGAGACCATTTTAATAAATAAAATGTTTTAATCCTAATATGAATTATGCTCCTATGAACATTGACATATAATTTTTTTTTTAGGAATATGTGTTTTCATTTCTCTTTGGTATATACCTAACAGTGGAATACCTCAGTCATATGGTAACTTGATGCTTAACATTTTGAGGAACTGCCTGGACCATTTTACATTCCCAGCAGCGATATGTTTTATTTGCTTTCTTTCTTGCTTGTTTTAATCATAATATATATTCTATTTTTTTCTCTACTTATTATTAGATGTTAACTTCATAAAACCTTTGCAATCTTTCTTGATTTATCTATCTTTTAAATTCTCCTTTTTGGTGGAAGATTTTTTTTTTCTTAAAATGTTATTTGAAAATCCCTATAGTCTCCTAATAAGAATTAGGTTAGGATAATGCGACTGTCTAGAAAATATACTAGATTGGCCCAATGTATTACTTAGATAGCTCATTGTTTGGGGATTCTGAATTTCAGATTGTGATGTTCCCATCTTGCTGTGGAAACCCACACCTTCCACAGAATCTCCAGTTTGGAGGGGTTCTTTTAAACCATGGACCAGCAAAGCTAGAATATGGGGCCCATTATGATGCTCTCTCTTTTTTCACTCAAAATGGGAAAGAAAGGGGGAGAGGCCTAAAGGAAGTGAAAGTCTGAGAGTGTAGGAAGGTCACCAAGACATAATGAGCTGACTGTTACTTATAACTTTGATGGTTGGCAGAGGGCTAGTGCCTGAGGTACAATAATAGGTCTGGTTTGGATTCACTTGGAAGCTTGCCCAACTCACTTCTTCCCCTTTCTCTAGTTCAAACTATTCTCCCAAATGTACTCCTTCAAGTTCCACCTTACATTTATCCATCT
>PVKE010026453.1:0-22295 GCA_004027555.1 Craseonycteris thonglongyai
AAAAAAAAAAAAGATCAATGCAAAAAGAAGTCTTGATGAACATATAATCAAATTTTAAATAAAGACAAGATACAACAGAATTATTATTAAGGCAAGGTAGGTAGGTAATTTTTAGAAATGTATTACCATTAAATAAAGCATATTAAATTTATAAAAAAAAAAAAAAGACATCGTGACATGAGAGTAACAGCTACTGAGTCAATGGAAACACTTCAAGTCACACACTGGTCCATCTGCTAGAGCCATGTTGCTTCTCAGATTTGGAAAACAATGAAAGATACTCTTTTCTGCCTCCTCTCCTGATTAAAAGAAAACTATATAAATGAAGCCGAACCTGCACAATGCACCCTATAATGTCTTTGGTGGGTAGTTCTTGCAAAATGGCCTGGCAGGATGATTGATATGACACGCAGCCATTAAGTTATCTGAGGTGCTTTCCCTCCCTCCCAGTAGCCCTGGAGTCCCAGCACAAAGACCACCAGCCAGGCTGGGCCGAATGGCTCTGCCAGCTGAGGGTGTTACTGCAGCTGCAGCAGCTAGAGCAGGATCTGTTTAGAAAGGTGCTGCTTCTCCCTCACCCCTCAACTCTTGACTGTTCCCATCATGCTCACTCAATAACACCAGCAAAAGTTAATGCTCTTAGAAGTATATGGGAGCCTCTTCTGGCATGTGTAATTTTAAAATGTGCTTTGACTCTTTCCCCTCTCACCCACCATGAAGGACCCTTTTCTCTAAGCCAACAAATCACAAATAAAAACACATTTTAAAAGAACACTCTTGAACTCCATTTTTATTTCACAAATAGTCTTCATTTCACGTTTTCTCTACTTCAGTTGCTTCAGCTGGTAGATGGAGATGGCCTCAGCTAAGCATACAGGGTATCTAGGTGGCCATATTCTCCATTTGTAATACTTGCAGAATTGAGAGGATGTTCTTGGAGTCTAGGAGAAAGCAACTTGAGAGTAAGGGGATTATCCCCCTACAACACTCTCAATTGAAAACTCAAATAGCAAAAAAGAGAATGAAGCGGAGCAATTAGTAAATATAAAGGGACAGCACAACCTGGAAATGAAAACTGCGCAAGTTTGGTGCCATGGCAACAATGGATGCTATGTAAGATTATGTGGCTCAAGACATTCCTGGCAGCATCTGTGTATCCACAGGAATAATTTTTCCATGCATTGATAAACATGCAATTGTCCCTCCTCAAAGGAGCTGCTAAATCACATTTCAAGCCCAAGTTAGCTTACCAAATTCAGTATCTCATACAAACAACAGAAGAAAAATAATTAGCTAAAAGCACTGTCTACTGATAAATGGCCTTAAAAGGAATGTCAAATTTTGATTCACCACTGTGTTGCTTCTGAGTTTTTATTTTATGAGCCTTCTGATAGCAGTACATTATTTCTGTTATTATCAAGATGTGATTATAACTGAGATGTTGTACAGTGTTGTTATTGATGTGCTCAGTAATTATAATACCATGTTTGTACCTCTCACAAATTATAAATATTATTTCTGACCCTGAGAACATTGGGAGGAAATGACAGTGGCATAACTTCTCTAGGGACTTTCACTCTTAAAGCAAACAGTTGGCTTGATGGTATGCAGAGCAGCTCTGGAACTGAAGACTATTCTCTAGGGTGATGGGACAGCCACGCTGCTCAAAGGGATATGTCTGCAGTCCACTGAGGGTGTCTGCACCCAAGCATCTTTGAAAGCAGGGAGAATGCTGACATTTCCATTTGTCAAATCATATAAATAAATATATTTACTCCTCCTGAAGAGCAAAGACTTAAAAATATTCACATCTTTTAATTTCATTTTCCCATTCTCTACTAGGATGCAATATAAAAGAAATAACAGAAAATGCTAATAGAAATTCATATTTATTGATGCTCACCAAAGTGTTGGTTAAATAATGGAAAAATTGGAAGGAAACTGTGGCACACAAGCAAGGACTGCTACATCCATATGACAGACTACTCCAGCTAAATGTATTTTTGTTGAAAAAATAATATTATGACATGAAAAAGTACTCAATGAGATTAAAAGATCAGGAATACCTAACAATACAATCTGAATTTGGTGGTACAAAATTGATAATACCTGTTGAGTGTATACCTAAGGGGGAAAAAAAAACCTGAAAGAAAATAAACCAAAGTACATGTGTTGCTCAGTCAGAACAGTATGGTTTAAGTCATTATTAAAATTTTTCATTTTATACTTTTCAGTATTTTCTCAATTTTCTACAATGAGTATATGTTACCCTTAATAATCAACAACAACATGAGTATTTTCAAACACATACATCTCTCATTTAAGAACGCTTTAGACAAACCTAGCAAATCTGAATGACGACTGGAATTACATTACTGGCTCTAGCGTCTGCCTCTCTTAGAGCTGACTCCTGAGAGCCCCTCTGTTGTGGTACTTCATGGACAGCCCACCGCTGTAGTAGGCACTCACCTGGGAAGGTGTTGTCACGCTGATTTCTGGAACAAAGTTGTCTTCAAAGAAATTGATGATGTTCTCCTGCTGCAGTTCCTTTGTTGGGGTGACTTTAGGCAAAGGTGGGACAGGAGGCCCTTTCCTTGTCTACAAAGCGTTAAACATAAATGGTAGTAAATTCAACCAAAGCTGGCATGTGAGACATGCAGCAATGTCATGTGAACAAAGCTGGATGACACATTGACCACTGACAGAGGTTCCTGTATTTGTATAGAAATAAGTCTACGTGATTCAGGTAAAGAATGCTGTCTGCTTGGGTGGCCCTCTGAGCACTGACAAGCACTGGTCCAATGAGGAAAATTCAGACTCTGAGGGTTCATTCATCTCAACAGAGGGCTTCACACAGGGCTGGGGGGCCAGGTGCCTGTGCCTCTAAAGTTAAACAGAGGCAATACCTTCTCTGAAGCAAATTGAAAATGATTTCTTACTTCAGCAGTAAATCAGAATTTTGAAGTAAATATCAAGCAAGCTATCCACGGAAATCAGCAGACCACCTAAACGTAGCATACGTCTCAGTTTCCATTCCAGTATTTTCAAAAGTAAGACCTTTAGAGGTCTGTCTGTTACATACACTATCTTCCTATGACTTTCCTTAGTTTCAAACATGCACATGAAAGCTTGAGCTAAACTTGACATCAGTTTTCTTACAGAAATTTCATTCCACCCAATGTAGGGAAGATTACAGTGGCAATTTTTCTCTATATTTACCTTTCCCTGGCCCTTACTGTTTCTTTCCATCATTTGTTTCCTACACTTTTGTTGAGTGTCTATTCATGTGCAATATAGGGCATGCAATACAAAAAAAAAAAAAAAAAAGTGAAATGGCATAACACCTAAGGGCATTTCTTGACTATACTTGCCTCAAGTGTTTCCTGAAGTGCTACAGAGGTTTCATGGAGAAGGCAGAATTAAATGGAGCCTTGAGGGGAAGTAGAAGAGGAAAGTAGGCAAGCCTGAGGAAGCTGAGGTTGTGGAACAGTCTCAACACACTCAAGCATAGGGTGTGTGAGGAAATAAAGAAATCCAAGTAAGAAACATGAGTTAATTCCTTAGCGGCCATCACAACGCCTAAAGCTTCACACCTCAAAGTCTCCCTAACCAGAAACTCCTCTCAATGCCTCAGCATTGTGGGACTCTCCCAGATGGGGTCATCTCACCATAAACTCTTCCAATCATCCCAAAATATTTGATTTCTTCCTACCTGTGAAGGTGACCGAGGTCGTGCTGGTGCCGGAGATGCAGGTGCCAGTGTATGATTGGGACTAGCTGTTGGGCTCGGGAGCGGAGAAGGCTCCTCGGGCGGTGATGGTGTCTTCGCCATGCGGAGAGGACCCGAATCACTAGATGAACACACAAGAGTTAAGAAAGGAGCCTTCTAAGGGGCAGTAATTATTTATCAGGGGTACTCCACCCCAGAGAAACCCTGAGGCTGAACAAGCATTGTTTGTTATCTACTCCCCCTTCCACATTAATTCTGGTTATCACTAACAGTGACAGGATAACTAGTACCATTTTTTGACCACTGTGTGCCAGACCCTATTCATATATGGTTTCTAATTGTCACAATATAATGGCAGAGGGGTTAAATATCCTTAAAGTGACTTAGTGAGTTACTGGATCTGAATTCAGGCCTTAATAATGCAACCCTCTCTTCTTTCCACTATGCCAAACTGGCTCTGAATGAATTTTACAAACATGAACTTAATTAAAAGAAGTAATTTCACATTTGATTCACAGGAGAATCTTGCTCTATTACAATCTATAAAAAGTCTGCACAGAAAATTATGTATTTCATGCTAAAAGGCATCTTTTAGGATAAAGTTAATTTAGATTTTGTAGGAGTGCTTTCTGGTAACATTTTGAAATTAATTCATTAACTGTTTCTCTTTCTGTACCATATAGAACCATGATTCAACTCATGCACCTTGAAGTGTGCAAAAAAATATTTACTGAGAACCCACCACATCTCTGGCACTGGACCAAACACTTATGAACAGCCCAAATGCAATAATTAAGTCATTCAAGACATGTCCAGCTCTTTCAGAATTTCAAAGGTCTACAGATGGAGGAAACAGAATCTGTACCCCAAAATGAATGAGCACATACACAGCAGCATGGTCTACAAAGGACTGGGTCCTGTAGAGAAAACACAGTGGGATTGAGGCTACATGCCCATAATCATGGCCTCTGTCAGACGTATAGCCCGATCTCCACGTAATAGAGACAGCCTACTGAGCTCACTTACCACCTGGTTGAGGAGGAATGTTGAAAAAAAAATGAAAGGAACATTTGTTAAGTGACTGTGTCCCCATTCTCCTCTTTGTATTGGTTTCAACAACTTTGAAATTTTCAGTCCATTTGTTCCTTTTATCTCTCTATAAGGGAACAACACTTAATTTTTTAATGTATTTCATTTCTAAAATACCCAAATGTCATTTTGATATCACAGTTCATTCTTTACTCTTATTTATATTGGAAACAGTAGCTCTACCCCATTCATATACTCTTTTAGGCAATGTTCTTTGCCTCAGAAAGAAAAGATATACTTCATGCTCACTTAGTACAGCCACTGTAGCAGACTATGAGTACAGCTAACCCAAGGAATATAGAATAACAATATCAGCTACTTTCAGACAGAGCCGAACACTGACATATGGAGATGGTGGTGCATTTGTAAGAGTATGTGTATTTTTATAAATGTATGTGTGTGTATGAGTGCATACACTGATGTTATCATTGCAAATACAGACTGTCACGAATATATGGGGTCCGGCAGAAGTAACGCCCCTGCAGAAGTTAACACCCCTTTTTCTATGAGCTGATAATCTACCAAATCTTTTGTTACAAAATTCTAAGCATGTAAATCTGTAACATGCCAGTATCACACTCAAGTACACTATATGACATTGTAGGTGAAATGTTCAACTTGCTGTCCCCTACCAACTGCACTCAAGCAAACCTTATGATATTATGGCTTTACTTCTGCCAGACCCTATTACCTTAAAGCAATTTAGTTTAATAGCATCCTTTTCTTCCCTGTTGATTAAAATAAAATGAGATCTTTAACCAAAGAGGCAATGGGACTTATTTAAGAAAGGCAAAGCATTTTAACTGCAGAGTCACAAAACTAAAAGCTGGGGCGGGGACTTCCAGCCTAAGGCTCACTAGCTTGCATTCCCTGAGTACATAACGCCTGAGAAGGATGGAATAAAAGAGATTCCAAAATCTGGTGTGAAGCCAAATCAGGAAAACGCAGACAATTCACCTATAGATCACTGGGCCACTGGTATATTTGAGTGGCATACTTAAAATAACCATGTGCAATGAAAGCAAAACTATGCAGTGTTTGCGAGGTGAAATTCGTAGATAAGGTGACAGTGATGTCTCACCTACTGTACTTCATCCTCCCTTTCCAAAAATGGAATCACTAAAGATGTCATTACCAATGGTCAGTATCAAGACTAACTGTTGTGAGTTTGGGGAATACCTTTCTTCTCCAAAGAAAGTAACAAGTGCACTACCAGAAATTTTATGTTAAAAATCTGTACCACTCTTCTTAGGCCTCATGGAAAGCAAATAGGCAGACAGTTAATTCTATTGTGACCATGACAAAAGCCCATGGTGGGAAAATCTATAGGCTAAAAATTAATGTAAAAGCACAGAACTAAGGCTGGTGCCAGCCTCTACATGGAAATGCTCCTTCCTTTAGATTTTTATAGGATAAGTGAAATAGTATAGACTGGTATAGACGTCATAAATTGCAAAAAGCATTGCATCAAAGGTGAACTGACATGTATTGGGCTCTTATGAACATAGCCTACCTGGGAGCGCCTTGAATGGTGAAGGCCTTGTCAGCGTGCTGGTCACCCAGTTTCGTCATCACTTCATACAATTTGTGGCAAAGCTAGTGAGACAGAGGCAAGTAAGTTGTCTATTAGCTTTAAGTCATTCTGGTACTTACTCAGGCTATTATTGCCTCCCGAAAAGGAATTGCTTATTGAAAAACTAAGAATTTTATAATTTTATGGATGGTCTCAGGATAACTTAAATTCTGTATATGGTCTAACTTAAAATTCATGTCAAACATATAAAGCCACAAACATAAGCTAAAATAATTTTAAAATACATTTATTAACCAGAGTACAGAACAGAAAACAAAAAAAAGTATTCTTTACATTGATTCTCCTAGAGATAAAGGCATACAACAACCATCCTGCCAAAGTAAGAAAATACCAGTTGACAGCACAGTTGCTAATTATCTTAATATCTAGAGACCAATTTTTCCTCAACCTAAAGTACCACTTGAAACTCCAACTTTAAAAACCGGTAAAAGAAAACTGTGAGACTATGACAATGAAAAAAATTTATTTAAAAAAATAAATACAAGCAGCCAATGATTCTGACAACTGATTTAGAGAACAATGTGGTCACAAACAATTGTAGAAATATTACTGAAAGTAATAATACACTATTTTTTTTTTTAAAGCATGCAAGTGAGCAAATTTTTTGCATAAGGCTATGCCATTTCCGTTGCTTCCAGAACAGATGTTCATTTACTTTATATCCCATAAGTTAAAATAATCATCATTACTTACCACCGCAATTTCCTTATGAAACTTGGCCTCAAGGCTAGAGACATTTTTGAAAGTATTGACATAAAATCCAATTCGTCTACCATGTGGAGTTACAAAGAAGGAAAAGTAGAAGTCCAGTCAGCAAAACTGTATTCTTAATGCCAATGAAATATATTAAAAACAGGTTTTATTTATGTAATTTTGAGTAACATTGGGTTAAATAGATTCAGAGATAAAAGAATAGTTGAGTAATAAATCCACCTCACCAATAAGACTTGCTTTTTCTACGGTTTAACCTACACCCTAAATTTCTACCATGTTCCACTCAATCTTCATTTTTTTCTTTTTTATATTTTATAATGCTAGCTTATTAGGGTTTATTTTGTCTCCCCTGCTCCCTCCCCCCCACCCCCAGCTTCACTGAGTTATATTTGACAAAGAAATTCTTTAAGATATTTAGAGTGACTTGATGACTTGATATACATATACATTGCGAAAGGATTCCCCCATCTAGTTAATTAACATATCCATCACCTCACATTTATTTTTATTTTATTTATTTCTTTTTTTGGTAAGAAGTTTTAAGTTCTAGATTCTTAGCAAATTTCAATAACACAATACAGCTTTAACAACTATAGTCACCCTCTTTTACATTCGTTCCTCAAACCTTATTTATCTTATAGCTGAAAGTTTGTATCCTTTTATCCACCTCTCCCTATTTTCCCCATCCCCAGCCCTAGAATTCACTCTTCCACTTTGTTTCTATGAGTGTGCCATTTGTTTGTTTTGTTTTGTTTTTTTGAGATTCCACATGTAAGTGATACAATGCAGTATAACCTCATACCTATTAGAATAGCTATTATCAAAAAAAGAAAGAAAGAAGAAGTATTGGCAAGGATATGGAGAAAAGAGAACACTTGGACATTGCTGGTAGGTGTATGTAAATTGATATAGTCATTATAAAGAACAGTATAAAGAGTCCTCAAAAAATTAAAAATTGAACTGCCATATGACCCCAGCAATTCAGGATCTTGAAGAGATATCTGCACTTCTATGTATATTGCAGCATTATTCACAATAATCAAGATATAAAAAGAACCCAATAGATGAATGGATAAAGAAGATGTGATAGATAAATAGACAGATGCAACAGACAGATATACAACTGTGTGTATGTATACAGAATATTATCCATTTGTGAGAAAAAAAAGAATCCTGCCTTTTGTAACAAGATGGATGAAGCTTGAGGGCATTATACTAAGTGGAATAAGCCAGACAAAGACAAATGTTTCACTCAGTTTTAATGTGTTCTTTTTCCACAGTGATAATGCATCCCTAATTTTACATATTTTTTCTTTTAATTAATTTAATATTTATATATTTAATATTTATATATTTAATTACATATATAAGCATCTACATGTTTATTTGTATGAATATACAGTGTGTATATAAATATACAACATAAAACTCTGGCACAGTGTGGTTGGGAAATAGTAAGCACTGGAGAGGGTGAGACTAGAAGCCTGGAAGGTGAGAGCCTGGTGATACAGACTTGTGCTCTGGGACAGATCATGAAACACCATGTTGAGCTGCAGCCCCTGGTCATGTTCGAAATAGGGGAAAGGAGAGGGCCTGAACTGTATTGGAGGATGCTAATTAAGGCAACAGCTGGATGGGAGAGGAGAGATTGCAGATACAACAAATACCCTGACAACCTTGTACAAAGGGACCTGCCTCATTGTGTTGTTTGCAGCGAAGTTTTCCTGAGCACTTTAAGGCAATCTAGGACCCCTTTTCTAGGACCTCAATAAACCAGACACTAATTCCTCAGACCTTTCTTCATTCAATTACTCATCAAAGGGCCTATCCAATTCTGGGTGCATGCTTAGTGGTCAGATTTGGTGGCTCCAGGAACGAACAATCCCATTAGTGGAGGCTGATTAATGAACACATGCTCTATTCATACTGGTTAAAAGAAAGAAGCAGATTTCAAGATAGCATGTAACTGTTAAAGTTATCACCAAAGGCCATCCAGGACTAAATAATCAACATAGACAGATCTGACAGAAATAGCTGAAGGAACTGAGAGCTGAAAGGAGTAAGGACTCCTGTGCCATCTGTTTGAGAGGTCAAATTCAGGCTGCCCTGAAGAACAGGTCAGAAACAAAAGGCAAGTACAGATGGGGGCGGGGTGGGAAGGGCAGTTGAAGTTGCCTGGTGAGTATTGTTTTATTTTCATTGATTTTGCACTACGGTAACCTATGAATTAAAACTGTGCACAGCTTTACTAGAATAACTTTCTTGATTGTAAATGCTATGTGAAAGGCACACACAACAGAAGGTTTTGATGTACATTGCCAACTGCCCCCTCAAAGAAAGTTAACACTTGTTTGTTCGTTCATTTATTTATTATTCATTTGTACGTCCTTTTTCTGTAATTTACCTTTTTTTTCTTTTTTTGCTTATTTGTTAGTGCCTGTTTCATTATTATTTATTTGGAAGGGGTGTATTTATTAAACATATTGAACCCTGGCTACATTTAGCAAAAACAAGAATTTCCATTCTTCTATCTTTAAATTTTGTTTTCTGATATATAGCATATCAACTTGTTTATATCCATTATTATTTAGAGAAACAAGTGGAGCAGTACTAGAAAGAAATACCTTATTTAGAATGACTAAACAAACATCCATAATTTTCTAGTATTTTTATGGTCTCTTTTTAGAATTTAGAAACTAAATCAATGAGATTTAATTTAGAAAAAAACTATTCAACAGTTTTGATGAAACTTATTCAGCAATTTTTGTCCAATTTATGAAATCAGAGACTCCTTCCAAGTAGGGACTGCTTCATAATTATAGGTTTAGCACCTAAAACAGCATCTGGTAGAAAGCAGGAATGAAGTAATATTCCAAGAATGAACGAACAAATGAATGAGTGAATAAACTAATGAACAAATGAACATGCCAATGAATGAATAAACATGGCACTCACTGCACTGGAAGGGCCTGTTCTCATTGGAACCTTAACTTGTAAAACACTAGTGTCATCAGTAGTAAAATACACACCCACAGAGTACCAGGCTCAGAATTCTGATATTATCTGCTTGGGAGGTTTCATTTCAAAAGTTCTTCATAAACAAGGGACTCTGACATTTTACTATTCCCCTAAAGAACTTCTTTGAGTACGCTGAGCAGATGTGCCATTTGAAACGGGACAGAAAACAATGGCACTGTTCCATTTCAAACAGTACACATGGTGAGCCTAGTCTCACTGGGCTACATTCAAGGTGTCAGAAGGCTTGACAATACATATCATTTTAAATAGGACAGTACCATTCCTCGCGGTCCCATTTCAAATGGTATGTCTGGTCAGCCTATCTTTGTAGCATCCTTAGGCCCCTTCTGTTTGGCTGTTAAGACCAACTAAATTTCTTTTTTCTTTTTTTTTTAATTATTAAATTTACTGGGGTGACATTGGTTAGTAAAATGTACATTGGTTTCAGGTGTACAATTCTACAGTACATTGTCTATGTGTTGCATTATGTGCCCACCACACAGAGTCAGTTCTCTTTTCATCACCATATATTTGAGTCCCCCACCCTTCTCCCTCTCTGCCTGCCCCCTAAATTTCTTTATTAAGACCTTTCTGGGGATGCTGAGATGGCTCAGTGGGTTGAGCGCTCATCTTGCAGCCTCAGGGTCCAAGGATTGAATCCTGGCCCTGGCCTGTGCGGACCCATCTGCTAAGCTGAGGTGTGCCTCCAGTTAGGTTCTCACCTGGGCGTGCCTTCCACATGGGAGACCTCTAGCCAATTCCTGCCCTGAGCATCCCTGTGCCCACCTGTGGAGTGAAACTATGTAGAAAACTAATGATATGCATCTATGGAGACTGCTCTGGGCCTTCCTCCTTCTGTCTGTCTGTCTGTCTGTCTGTCTGTCTCTCTCTCTCTCTCCCTGTGTGTGTAAAAGACAATAAAAATAAATCTTTTTCTTTTTTTTAAAAAGACCTTTCTTTGGTCTTGGAAACAGTAGGAAGGATTAACAGCTGAGCTTATGGGCCACAGCTTTTAGGCCAGAACACCCTCCCTTCAGCATTAACATAAGGAAACCTGCCTCCCCCTCATCAGTTCCCCCTGAGCCCCCTACAGGGAGAAAGCACCCCTGCCATCCCTCATTCACCATGGGGGTGGAATGGGAGAAAGAAGACTTGTCTGTCAGCTTTCCCCTGATCCTGAGATTTATGACACTCATACTCAACCTCTTCACAGCTTACCTATCAACCTCCTGGCCACCCCTCTCCTTTCCCAATCCCATTCACTATTCACAATGGCACATGCCTCATGGTTTCCTTCTCTCTCCTTCACCAAAAAGTAACACTAGCACAGACATTCATATGATTATGTGACCAAATAAACTCCTAACTACCTGACCTCTGTGACCAGTATCCCTATTTTCTAAATAATTTTTTAAAGATTGATTTTATTATTTTTGACACAGAGAGAGACAGAGACAGAGACAGAGATAAAGGAGAGGGCCCTGAGCAGTCTCCACAGTTGCACATCATCAGCTTTTGACACAGTTTCACTCCACAGGTGGGGAGGGGGCTGCACAGGGCAGGAACCGGGTGGGGGTCTCCTGTATGGGAAGCATGTCCTGGTGAACTGGGGGCCTCCTACATGGGAAACTCACCCCGGTGAGAAATGAACTGGGTTCAGCATATGGGTCCTCACAGGCCAGGTCCAGGATTTGATACTCGGACCCTGGGACTGGAAAGCAAGCATTTAACCTGCTGAGCCATCCTGGTGTCCTCCCAGTATCTCCATTTATACACACTTTGCAGTGACTTAAACTACATGTCCTATTTTTTTTAATATTTATTTTTATTGTTTTTGAGAGAGAGAGAGAGAGGAAGAGATAAAGAGAAACAGAGAGAAGCGGGGAGGTCCCAGAGCAGTCTCCAGTTTTCTACATAGTTTTTATTCCACAGGTGGGTACATGGCTGCTCAGGGTGGGAACCAGGCCAGGGGCCTCCCACATGGGAGCACAGCTGGGGCAGGAGCTGAACCAGGGGCCTCCTGGATCTTGCTATCAATCCAATTGCCCCACCTCTGAAATGAGAAAACTCAGCAGCCTACTCAGTAACTTAATTTTCTAAGCCTGGAGATTCTTCATTCATCATTCATTCACTTTCATTCTACCTGCTGACCTTTTTTATTTTTATTTCTTTTGGTGAGGGGGTTGATATATTTGCAGTGCTGGAACATGCCCAGCACTGATGCTACTTCATTAGAACCTCATACAAAGAAAGTGTATCTTCTCATCAGACTTTTTGTAATATTGGTAGCTTAGGAATATATATTTTTAAATGAAGATTGAGAAAGTAATTTCACTTTTTTCTATGAGGGGAGGGTTGACACTTGTACCATATGTCAGAAGGACCCTTGCTTTTGGACAGAAGAGTATGATTCGCACAATTTGTTTGCTTTTCAAAAATTATTTTATTTTTATTTTTAGGGGGGTTCATATCTAGTACCCCTATATCCCCTTCCCCAGTCCCCCACTCTGAGTGATTTCTAAATTGTCAAGAATATGACTTGGTTTTATTTATTAAAGTTATTGGGGTGATGTTGTTTGGCAAAAGTATACAGGTTTCTTTTTTTAAATATCTCTGAAATAACTGCTCTTTTTGTTTCAGGCTACTGTCCCCTCAGGTTCAACATCTTGCTATACCAAGCCCTGTGGTAAATACCTCTACACCTCTATCAACACTTTCACCCCTTACCTAACCCATATATACTCAGTCCTAAAATCATCCCACCTTTTCACTGCCATCTTCTCAAAATGACAAAATTTATTTCAAAAGGCTTCCCTTGCCTCATCATCACCCTATATCTGTGATTCCTCATGCCCACCAAAGTCAACATCCTCAGAATAACAGATACTACCCACTGTTTCTGCTTCCTCATCTCCCATCAAGTCTCCAGTGCCAGTAATCAGACTCTGACCCCACCATCAACTGGAACTTCTCGAGAAGTTCACCAAAGGCAATGAACGCATCTTTAGCCCTCATCCACTGGAGTTCGCCGTTATAAATGACACTCCTGGCATTACCTCACTTTTAAAATTCTCTCCATTCTTGGCTTTTTGAGATTCTGCTCTTCCAGGTCTCTTCCATGTCTCCTGCATCTCTGATTATTTGTTCTCAGGCATTTCCACAGGCTTCCCTTCTTTGGTTCATTTCTTAGATTAGTGCTCCACAAGGTTTTATTTTTCACCCTCATCTTGCCATCTGATCACTTACTACCTCCACCTCATCAATTCTCATGGCATCAACCATCATCCGTACAGTAATGACTCCCAAAACTCTTTTTGAGCTCCAGACCTAGTCAGCTCGATAGACATTTCCATTTGGACTTCCTAATGATTCTTCAAACTCAACATATATAAAATAGAACTCAGTATTTTCCCTGAACTTACTTTTCCTTATATATCGTCTATCTCTCCAAGAGAAACCCTCCCCTCCTCACTGGCCAATCTATAATAGTTATCCCATCCCACATCCCTCTCTATTGAATTATCTTATTTTATTTTCTGCGTGGAACTTTCTGTTTAACATTTATTCCTAATTTCTTTTCTTAGTGAATTGCCTTTCCCTATACTTCAATGTAAGCTCCAAGAAAACAAAAACCTTCAGCACCTAAAATAGTGCTTAGCCTAGAGTATGTGGAATAAATCTGACCACTCCCTCTCTCATTTTATCACAACTCTTTTCTCAGACACTTTCACTCTGACCTCCAGCTACAATAAACTAAATAAAGTTCCATGAACCCAAATGTCTGCTTTGTTCTTCATGCCTTTATTCATGCTTTACCTCAGCCTAGTTTCACTAAACTGTGACATTACTTATTTTAAAAGATTTAGCTCAAACATTCTCTTTGGAACCCATCCTTCTTTGTGATATCTATCATCTCCTAGGAATTCTAAGCTCCTTAGAACAAACATACTCTAATATTTCCTCTTTTGAACCTACATCCTCCTCTAGGTAGTAGTTTGTTTCTTTTCTCCCTTATGCATCCAGAAATTTGAAATAATTCTCTACACATGACAATAATGGAATAGAGGAACAAAAAAGACATAAGACATAATGAAAATAATTAGCAAAATAGTAGACATATACTCCATCAGTAATTAAACTAATAAACTAAGCACATCAATTCAAAGGCGGGGAATGGCAGAATAAAACATGCATGAACGCATGTGCACGTGTATGTGCATGTGTGTGCGCACGCACACACACACACAGACACACAGATTCCAGCTATATACCAAGCAAGTGGTATTAGATAGCTATATGCTGTCTATAAGAGACAAACTTTAGAATCAAACACACAAGTTTGAAGAAAAAGAAGTGCTTTCATGCAAAAAGTAACCAAAAGGGAGCTGGAGTGACTATAGTAATACCAAACAAAATAAACACAAATCGTTATTAGTGACAAAGAAGGACATTTTATAAAGATAAAATGGTGAATCCATAAAGAAGATATACCAATTATAAACACATATACACATAACAACAGAGTCCCCCAAAACACATGAAGAAAAAACTGACACTAATGAAGAAATATAGAAAATTCACCAATAAAAGTTAGTGACTGCAGTATCTCACTTTCAATAATGAACAAAACAAATAGGCAGAAAGTCAATAAAGAAACACTTGAAGATCACTATAGACCAATTGGACACTTCACCCAACATTTTCAATCATTATGAACAGTCTGATGCAGAATTTCATGCATAAATCAGCTAATCAATACTCATAAATATATGTCCAATATAATAAATTTCACCATAGGAGTCATAGAAGGTACAAAGCACTAACTTCAATTTCAAGGTGGAGCAATATGGCTGGGAGGAAAACATGTATTTTTGAGATAAATTTTATTTATAAAAGACTGAATATAATCTCATTTTAGATGCAGACAGCAAAATTTATAGAAAAACCCACAGAAGTACTTTTAAGTCAGCTTAGAATTTACAAAACTCAGGCATTAAACCAGGTTTAGAATTTATAAACTTTACAATCTTAGGCAAGGTGTTTAATTGACACGGTCCTTAACTTCTTCATCTAAAAAATGAAAATAGCTGTAATTATGATGATTGCAGATTATGTACGTAAACTACACTAAACAAAACCTGGTAAATATTCAGTAAGTGATCTCTCTTTTTCACACAAAGAATACACACACACAATTCACACCATTACTGTGGTTGAGTAATATGGATTTATTCAAGGAACACACTATATATAAAGAAAGATCTATGCTTGATTTTTAAAAAAGATTTATTTTTATTGTTTCTTGACAGAGAGAGAGACAGAGAGAGAGAGAGAGAAGGGGGATGGGGCCATAGCAGTTTCCATAGTTGACAACATTAGTTTTCCACATAGTTTCATTCCACAGGTGGGTGCGGGGTTGTAGAGGGCAGGAACTGGGCCAGGAGCCTCCTGCATAGGACCCAGGCAAGAACTGAACTGGGAGCACACCCCAATTCAGCATATGGGTCCACCTGGGCCAGAGCCGGGATTCACTCCTCAGGCTCCAGGACTGCAAAGTGAGCACTTAACCTGCTGAGCCATCCTAGCTTCCCCTATGCTGGATTTTGATTAAAGGATAAGATCTGATTAACATAAAGGGAATGAGCCTTAAATGCCCCAATGAGAAATAAGACTGGATTAAAAAGCATTGAAAGAATTTATACTGTATATGATCAGATAAGGGGAAAGATTTCTCTCCAAAATTTGTTCCTTAAATATTGCCATTGTGTTTAAGTCTCTACAAAGTCTTTCAAATTCAAGATAGTTTAACTATTTTACTTTGAATAACCAAATGCTATTTGGGGAGGGAACATATGGCAGCAATTACATCGGTCAATACTAGTTTTAGATACTCATAGAAAGCATAAAAAATAACAAATTGTTACACACCTAATACAAATAAAGCAAATAATATGTATTTACCATTTTCCCTGGAGTATTGTCTCATAATTGGAAATACTGAACATTCTAGTACCTAAGCCTTTTAAAATATCAGTTTAAAAAAGCAATGAAGGTAGTTATGTTTGAGATCACAAAAATTCCTTTATAGGAGAAACTGTTCCTTTATAGGAGTAACATAACTGTCTTAATTGTATGCAAATTAAATGTAAGGGCAAGACTACCATCATAATCCACAAGAGGATGATGAGGTTTGAGGGTGGTGGCAATGAGAATAGAGGGAGAGATCAGTCCAGAAGACCACAAAGAAAAAAGATGAATTATTTCCTTTGATGATTTTTTGTCTTCCTGTAGTTAATGACTCCAAAGTTTTGAGGTTGGGAGCCCAGAAATGATAGTACCCAAAGAGAGAAACGCAGATGTTGAAACAATGAGTAAATTCATATAAGCAATGAGTTAAATTCCACAAATGTTGAACTTTGGGTTATGGTTAGACATTGAATTGGACATGTCCTATAGGTTAATTTTATAATGTACTAGCCAAAGTTTCCTCTAGATATTTCAGTAGTTCAAAGTTAAACTCTGAGTGCCAACTATTAATAAAAATTAAACAGCTCTAGAGATAAACACAGAAATGGACAAACTCCAATCTAGATCCTCAAAATGCTTAGAATTTTGGAAGGTAAGTAGGAGCTCTATAATTTCAATACAAAAAGGTTTTAGGGGTAACAATCTGGTTACAATCAGGTCAGAGGATTTGACTTAAAGCAATGTTTCATGGCAAGCACAAATCTGTTTATTTCAGGTGGTAACATGGGAAACAATGATGGAAGTTATGAGACATAACACCCTACTTCATTCACCAACTTCTTGGTTCTACCACCGAGTAGAAAAACTGCACTAATGCCATGAGAAATGCAGAATACCTGTAAATAAGAAGCACTTAATGCCATGAGAAATGGAAAATGCACTTGCCTTGAGAAATGCAGAATACCTGTAAGTAAGAATATTTAGTATCTAAAATAGGAATGAATTTCAGATTAATGGGTCAGTGCTGAAGCAGTGGCTTGGCATCAAAATCAGAAGACTAGATAAGCTCCTGGAATAAAGGAAGTTCTACCAAGAAATAAAAGGATAGCCCTGTAAATTTCAAGGTTAAGTGCAATTCTCCTAATGCCTCTAATTGAGATTTGTGTCCACACTTGATAACTACATAAAGGTCTAAAAGTGTGCCATCCAATATTGTACCTGCTAGCTAAATGAGGTTATTTAAATTTAAATGAATTAAAAGAAAATAAATTTATAATTCAGTTATAGTGTAGGTACTCAAAAGCCATTCACATGCAGCAAGTAGCTACCATATTGGAAAGCATAGATTATAGGACACTTCCACTGGACAGTGATAAACTATCTCAGGTAACAGAAATGAGGGATAGTCATTGTTCTTGAACTTCTAAAAGGAAAATGTACAAGCTGTACAAAACACATTTACCTTGACCATAACGATGGTAACTCTTCTTGTAAGTCAATGTTAAACTCTTCAAACACTTTCTGTGCTTTCTGAAATTCCTCTTCTGCCTATAAATGACATATAATGTGTTTATACTAAAAAATATCACACAAATACAAGCCATTTCTATATACAACAAAATCATTTAATATGAAGTAGGAATAGCTTTATGGCATTCTAGTAATATTTTTGGGAAGGAAAAAAATTAGTCTGCTTAATATCTACATGATTTTTTTCAATAAAGGTGAAATATTAATTCTTATTAAAACAAGTAAACTCAATTGTTTGCAATGGTTGCTCTTATAGTCTTTGGTAGATTCATCTATTTTTAAAAATGTGTTAACTGCCTATCACACATTTCTCTGCTCTGGATACAAAATATGGCTGCTTCCCCAAGAAATTACCAATCTAATAGGAAGTCTAAATAATTACATTGCAAAACCAGGCCTCTAATTTGTTATGGAGCATCTGCTAGGGAAGATGGTGCTCTAACAGAAAGGTTCCATAGAGAAGGTGATATTTTAACTGAATCTTGAAGAATTAGCAAATGTTTGCTAAAGAAGAGGGTGGATAAAGCATTGAAATGCATAAAGGTGGTGTTCCCTTGGTTGGAATTTTAGTTTACTCACTTTATGAATTTGTCAGATTGCTTTTTACATCAGCTACTTCATCCATAACATGGAGATATTATAATAATGTCCACCTGTGCTGTGAGAATAAAGGAAAGGTGCTGTGGATGAAGTTTTGAACATGGTGTCTGGCATCTATGAGGCCTCACATCATGAAGAAAAGCTGTTATAATGGCTGCATAAGAACTTGTGTGTACGTCATGGAGGCTCTAGCTTAGGATGTGTGTATGGAAAAAGGAGAGGAGCAGAAAGAAGACATGAATGTTGATAAGGATGGACAAGTGAGTCATAACCAAATTTGGAAGGTTGCATATGCTGTGCTAAGAAATTTAGTGTTTTTCTACAGGCAATATGAGCCATTAAAAGACTTAAGCAGTGGAGAAATACATCTAGATAAGTGTGACAGAAAGATCATTCAGGCACCTGTGTGTAGGCAGAAAAGAAGAAGCAAGACTGAAAACAAAGGAAGTAGTTAGCAGTTGTCTCCAATGAATTGGTATCTGCAAATGACTAACTTACATTGTAAACGCTACTGAATGAGTTTTCCAAAAGAAAATGAAATGTTATGCAAATATAGCACATGTCCACACCCTCAGACACTCACAAACTTGGTTCCTTAACTGAAATTGCATTTTAACATCAAGTATGGACCACAACCATGAAAAGAAGTATAGGAACACTTATAACTTTCTTTGATCCTACAGTATTGCTAGGACCCAAAGTTTATTCTGATCAAAATGTATGAGTCAGTGTCATCCATGTGAGCTCTACAATAATATTAAAAACCTATTTTTAATGAAAAATTATGGAAAGCAGCCAATAAGCACCATATTTTAGTTTAAATTCTGTCCTGATTCCAATTGCTTTTATTTTATTTTTTTATTGTTTTTGACAGAGAGACAGAGACAGGGAGGGCCCAAAGCAGTCTCCATGGTTGTATGTCATCAGTTTTTGACATGGTTTCATTCCACACAGGTGGGCGGGGGCTGTGCAGGGCAGAAACCAAGCTGGGGGCCTCTTGCATAGGAAGCTTGCCCCAGCACGAACTGAACTGGCAGTTCAGCATATGGGTCCACATGGGTCGGGGCTGGGATTCAATCCTTGGACCCCGGGGCTGCAAAGCGAGCACTTAACCCACTGAGCCATCCCAGCACCTCCAATTGTTTTTAAAAAGTAAACATTTCATTTTTAAGGTAAAGTTGCTAGGCCACAGAATATGAAGTGGTGACAACAGTGGAATCAATCCCTACCTTAGAGATTCGACTCTCGTCCTTCCTCTTGGAACTCTGCAAAGCTTCCAGATGGTGGCGGGCACTGTCATAGTCAACCAGCTTCCTACTGCGCTTTGCAATGCGATTCTGCCAGTGGAAAATACATTCGTTGAGTCTAGCAGACCTCATCAAGATGGCAGCATGAGAGGAGCTCTCAAAACCTCTCCTGGATTGAACTACAAATTGAACAACTAAAATGCAAACAGAAAATCCCTTAGCAACACAAGCCTTGGCTGAGAGACCCACTCATCCCAAGAAAATACCTAAAGTCCAGAGAAAGGGAGGTAAGTAAGAGAAAAGGGAAGGAACCAGTAGGAAAACAAGCCACAGAGCGCAACACGGAGAGCTACCTGGTGACTGACCCGGAGACCAGCAGAAGAGAAACTGAGGTCAGAACCCTGGGAGCATGGGCTGCGGTGCAGAACAACTCTGGGCAGATAGGAGGCTGAGAATGAACAAAAGCGGAGGCACAAAAGGCAAGAGTATAGGGTTCACGGCAGAAGCTGGCAGGGGCGGCTGTAGTGTGATGCCCCTGCAGGAGTGCAGGCAGGGCAGACACAGCTTGGAGCAGGAGACCAGAGCATGGCACCTGCTGTAGCCATAGAGCAATGTGGGGGGCGGTGCATGGGGCGGGAAGATAGAGCACAAGGCCTGCGGAGCATAAGCCAGTGACCTGAGTAAGAAGCACACGGCTGAGGTGCATTCCAGTGACTGGAGTGCCTGTGGCAGAAGATCACTGGTGGCTAAAGTGCGAAGTGGCCCTCAATGAGGTAGGGCCCCAGCCAGAGCACTGTGCCGCTTTGGACACAGAACCTGGCTGCTTCTCTTTGCTCCCCCTCCCCCAGCAGCACCCAACACCTGCATTCCCAACTACAGCTGGGAAGCCACCATTACCATGTGACACAAAAAGACTTGAGCCTTTTCCAACAAACTGATAGGGGAAAGGCCTCTCTTAAAAGAGGCTTTTCTTTAAACACCCCATTTTTCTTTAAAACCCCACTTTTAACCCTTGTATTATTTTTCCAGTTTCTGGACTAATCACTCTTCTTAATTAAAAGTAGTCAGTTTTTAAAATGAAATGCCTCTGTCTACTATACTAGTTGATGAATGTAAAATTCCTTCCATACTTGTTAATTGTAGTCTTACTGTCTTTTCAGGCCATGGAAAAGCAATGTCTCAAGAATTAACAGTTAGACCATATGGGCTGCAGACCTTGAAGGGCTAAGATAAGGTTTTCCTCTCAAGGACACCCTGCATCTGGGGCTCAGGGGCCTGCCTCATACACTGATACTTTCTATTGTAACTGTATTAAGTCTGTCTCTCCTGGTCTAGGAACCTTGGAAACAAGGCTGATAACCTAGCAAGAATTCCAACCTACCTCATTTGAAAAACTTAATGAGACTTCTGGATGGATCCTGAGACCCCTCCCTTTTAGCTTAGTTAGGGGGAGAACTCTGTGAACACCAATAGGCAGGGACAATGACCGTACTCAGCAGGAAGCAGATAAAGAAAAACAAACCATCAGTCCCTCAGCTTCCCAGAGAGAATTATGGGAATCACATCTCTCGAGAAAAAGCAGGCAGGCATTTAGAGTAGGGGGATCTCAGGGACCCCTCCCATAAAGTTCTCATTGCTGGGGTAATTACCACCATTTGTCATCATCCAAGGAGACTCTGCCCCATACCAGATGGCCATGGAAAGTAATAAAACCAATAGTACATCAAATGACCATGGAAAACAATATAATCAATAGTGCTTTACTTCACCCATGTTTATTCTTGGGGACCCCCAAAACCAGACGCTGGAGATGAATTTTCCTGCCAAGACTGTGCCATGCACCACCAGAGTCCATTCCCAGGAGCTACCCAGGCCCAGCCCCTAGAGATGAATCTTTTTGTCAGTATCTCCCAGAAAAAGGAGATAAGACCCAAAACAGAATTAGATGGGTTTTGAGGCAAGCGCAAACCATTAGATCTTGTCCTTAGCCTGACCCCCGGCTTCAATGTAATAAAATTATAATGAAATAGCCATAAAGGCTTGCCACCCCCTACATTGTTTTATCTGTATGAATTCTGGGAAGAAACATGCACAGTTAAAAAAGTGACATAATGGAGCCCCTGTCAATCAGGACTGTCAATCAAAAGACCCCACACCCAAAACTGTGTTCCCTTTTCTCAAAGAAGGACAATAAAACCTGCTCAGCCCTTTATAATCAGACCTTTTGAGCCACCTCTTGCGTGAGCCCACTTCCACCTCTTGGAAGTATACTTTCACTTTTTCTATCAATAAACTTTCCTTTCACGTCTGTGATCTAGTGTCTTGCTCAATTATCTGTTCGGGAAGCCAAGGACTTGGACACAGCACCAAGGAGAGCCCTAATTTCCGGGAACAAAACCCCACCTCCATCCTTCCCACTGAAGCTGGCAGAGGGATCCAGGAAAACTGTGAAGCACAGGTGTGGCAGCTTCTGACTGCAGTGGAATTTCTGAGGTATAGAATACCATCACCCATCATATCCTCCCAAAGAGGAGGCATATGGAGACCAAGGTGACTGAGTCAAAGAAGACAAGCTCACTTTCTTTGAAGGCTACCAATGTGAGAAAACCAAATAATCAAGAGAAAATATTGTAAGACTCTGCGCAAAACCCTTTGGGAAGTGAAATATCTCTTCATATCTACCAGGGGAAAAGTCTTTATGCCCAAGAAGAGAAACACTCCAACAGCAATGAGTATGCTAGGGGAAAAGATGCTCAAAATGAAAATAAAAAATCTCCAGAAAAGGAACTTAAAGATATGAAAATAT
>PVKE010026454.1:0-22295 GCA_004027555.1 Craseonycteris thonglongyai
AAAAAAAAAAAAAAAAAAAAAAAAAAAAAAAAAAAAAAAAAAAAAAAAAAAAAAAAAAAAAAAAAAAAAAAAAAAAAAAAAAAAAAAAAAAAAAAAAAAAAAAAAAAAAAAAAAAAAAAAAAAAAAAAAAAAAAAAAAAAAAAAAAAAAAAAAAAAAAAAAAAAAAAAAAGAAAATGCCATAAGTTTAGCTTTTATTTTAATTTAAATTCTTGAAGGATAAGATTAGAGGGATTCCAGAATAGAATAATGTACAATGTAATGAGATAGAGAAAACTTCACAAACATGAAAACACTAACATTTAGAAGGACATGAAACAGAGACATGAGCAACCTGTGTCTCTTAACCACCCCAAACGTATAAAACCATTCTATAATGAAGAGAAAAAAGGAGATTGAAAAGAGTAAAGAATATTTTGAGCCATGTTTTATTCCTCTTGTGCTTGAAAAATTAAGTATGTGTCAGGCATGGGGAAGTATTGGTGGTAAAGAAAGCACGAGACCTATATGACCCAGATTTTATATGATGGTTCTGTACTATTTTCTCTGCAAACAGTTGAATTATCATGCAAATTCCAGTATCTTAGTTAATAGTAAGTAAATAAAGCTGGTTAATGAATCAACAAATATTTATGTCTTCTAAATTTTATATGCTATGTGCTGGGGAAACAGTGGAAAACATGACAGTTGTGGTCTCTGTCTCTTTAGATTTGGGGATTCATCAATCTCTTCCTTCCTTCCCTCTCAGTTCAATGAGTCAACTGAGCTCAGAAATAGATAAAGATTAAAGTACATTGTCAGGACATGAAAAATAAGTGACTATAAAGGTAGTTCAGTGAATCCCACTAATAAGGTAAGTAATTCATTCTGACCATCCGCCTGCTAGGAGGTGGTAGAGAAACTGAGTCAAAGAGTTCTCCAATATTGCTCCCTCCAGGAGTGTAGAGTAGATAACCCCTTCTCTCTAAGAAAACATGAAAAATAGATGAAAATAGCTACTCACTGCTAAATTCAGTTTCATGCCTTATTAGTTGGATAGAGAGAGAACATTAGAAAGAGGAACAGATTAGAAATGGTGGCAGTAAAAAGATCAGATGACTTTCATTTTGGATGAGCTAAATTATGCTCCTATAATAAATTAATCACAAAATCTCAGGGATTTAACCCAACACAGGTCTAACTTTTGATCACACAAGATCTGCTATGTGTTTAGCAGCTATCTAGCACAGCTCCCTTCCAAGTAGTGAGAGAAATTCAGTTACTTTAATCTTGTGGCTCTAGTGTGTCACCATGACTTCCTGAATGCCACACTTACATATGGCCAGGGCACTGGAAGAGAGATCGGCATTTACCACCTCACCCTAGAAGTGGCATACATTCCTTCTGTTTGCAGTCTATTGTGCAGAACTAGCCACATGACTGTGCCTAGCTCCAAAGATGGCTGTGAGGTATTGTCCTCTGTGTGGACAGGGAAGAGGAAGAGTTAGTGAGAATTAATGATGTCCATCACACAGATGATGCACTTAAGGTACCTGTAAAATATCCAAATAGAAATAGGCAGTTGGATACTTGAATCTGTAACTGTGAGTCTCAAACTCGGTTGTGCATATAAACCTAGGGTCGACTGTTAAAAATTCAGATTCCTGTATCTTACTCTGAGATTCTATGTTGGTAGATCTGGAGCTATGGAGAAGCTGGGATGGCTCAGCAAGTTAAACATTCACTTTTCAGCCCTGGGAGTGAGGATTAAATCCCGGCCCCAGCCCATGTGGACCCATGTGCTGAACTGGAGCATACTTCCTACATGGGAGGCCCCCAGTTCAGTTCCCTGACAATCCCCCACCCCTCTCTGTGCCAGCCTAAAACCCTAGGAAATTCCAAGGAGACTGTTTCAAGAGAGTGAGGAGTGGAGGGAGAGGCCCATTTATGGCAAAAGTTGCTGGGAAAACATGTGGAATGAGGACAGAAAGATGTATTTTGATTAGGGACAGGAGGTTATTGATAATCTCAGCAAGAGCTGGTAGCAGACACCAGATCTGTGGTCACTGAGGAGTGAGGAGGAATAGAAAAACAATGTAGACCTTATACCTAACCATCTGATCTTTTTACCGCCACCATTTCTAACCTGTTCTTTCTAGTGTTCTCTCTCCACCCAACTAATAATGCATAAAATTTTTGAGGAAGTTTGGTTGCAAAGTAGAGACTGGGTGGTAGCTGAAGGGGATGGGTGGGGTCATGGTGATTTTTAAAAAATATGAGTGAGACTTGAATGTGATTAAATGTTAACCAGATGAAGCCAATAGTGAGGGTTAAGTTGAAGAGAGAGGAGAAAGATCATCACTAGATTTTCTGAGATGATGGGATGAGGATAGAATATGGAATAACAGTGAAGAAGGGTCTGCCTTAGCTTTTCAGAGGGAACACTTCTTCATTGTACTAGGAAAGAAAGAGGAAAAGGTGGGTACAGACTAGTTGTCAAGTTTGGGAGTTTACTTAAAATATATATATTGTTGCCCTGCTCCAGCTTTAAGATTTCTACTTTAATTAGTCTGCTGTATAGCCTGGGCATCAGGATTTTAAATGAGCTTTCCCAGATGATTGTAATGTTCAAGGTTTTTAGTGGGTTAGAAACAGGCATGCATATGTTATGATTCTTACAGATTCTTTGGTTTCAACTTAGACAGAACTTCCTTAGAGAACTGTTCAACTCCCATTAAGTTAGGACCCTAAGATATATGTCTATAGCACTGTACTTACTTACCTCTTTCAGTTTTACTTTTCTATTTAAAGTAGGTCTTCCTCACCAGATTGTACACATGTAGCAGTGGCCACCTCTGTCTTGCTTACTGCTGAACTTTCAGCTGGCGGAGAGTAGACATTTAATAATGCTTTCTGTACAAATGCATTGATTAAGAACTTTGTGTTTCAGAAAAGCACAGGTTGAAGGAACATTGTGATGATGGAAAATTGTGCCCATGCTGACTGCGGTGGTGTGGCCATGGCTGTGCAGGAGCTGTGTGTGCTCTCAACCTCTAAATGTAGATCTCATCCAAATAGCATTAATGTAAAAGTTCATGTAATTGTAGCTGCCAAGCAAAATTGATTGCAACATAAAGTGAAAACAGTATTGATAATATACATTTCTTCTATAATCTAGCAGAGTTATTTTGTCTGTAGTTTATAAAGTTTTTTGAAGTTTGAAGTTACTTAATTATAAAATTCTTGTTTGTTTCCAAATGAGTATAGGGAATGGAAAAGAAAGAAGCTTTTTCATGAGATGAGTCAAAAGAAAATATCTCTTAAAGGAAGCATCACAATCCACATATAAGTTTTTGTACCTACATGAATAAGATAAACATTGTTATAGTGAAACAGCTGTTATTTCTTCAGCTTTCATGCAATTATGAGTATGTGCAACCACAGATTAATCCTTGTCATATATTTTCAATGTGGTTGATATATGTGATAATTATAGAATCCAGGGGTTTACCAATTATTTCTGTAAATATTTTGTTCTGTGGGCTTACGCAGTCTCTGTTTCAACTACTCAACTTCACTTTTATAGTTCCAGAGCAGCTATAGACAATACTTAAAAAAATGAGCATGGCTATTCTATTGCTTTTATTGGTATGTATATATATATATATATATATATATATATATATATATATATATATATATATATATAATTACCACAGACTTAGTGGCCTAAAGCAATAAATTTATTATCTTTTGGTTTCCATGAATCAACATTATTCTTAGCTGAGTACTCTGCTCACGGTCTCATGAGGTCTCAATTAAAATGTTGGTAATCATGGGCTACAGTTTCATCAGAGGCTTGGGATTCTTTCTCTTTTTTAATTTTATTGTTTTTGACAGAGACAGAGAGACAGAGACAGAGAGAGACAGATAGATGGGGGAGGGCCCAGAGGAGTCTCCACAGTTGTGCATCATCAGTTTTCAACATGGTTTTATTCCACACAGGTGGGCAGGGGCCATGCAGGGTGGGAAGTGGGCTGGGCGTCTCCCATATGGGAGACACACCCCTTCAAGCTAGGGACTGAACAGGGTGGGCGAGAACCAAACTGGGGGCCTCCTGCATGGGAAACACACCCTAGTTCAGCATATGTGTCTGCATGGGCCGTGACAGGGTTTTGATCCTTGGTCCCCTGGGCTGCAAAGCGAGTGTTTAACCCGCAGAGCCATCCGGATTCCCCAAGGGATTTGCTTTCAAGTTGAAGTGCTTGTTGGCAAAATTTATTTCTTTGCAGCTATCCAGTGCATGGAAGCTTGCTTCTTTGAGACCAGCAGGAGAGTGCATCCTTGCAGTAGATTTAGGAAAGAACTAAATCAGCCTTAAGGCTCACCTAGGGTAACTTTTCTTTGGTTATATCAAACTCAACTGATTATGGATCTTAATTACATCTGAAAAATCCCTTCACTTTAACAATCATGGGAGTGATTCCTCATCATATTCAGAGGTTGCACTCAGAATTGAGGGGAGGAGAGGGTATATAGGGTATGTATACCAGGCGATGGGGATATTAGAGGTCAACTGAGAATTCTATATGCTGCATCTGTGTTCAAATAAAACAATATGTCGATACTAAAATATGACTATCAAATAATTTTTCACTTGTCACAGAAATATTATTCTTTTGACTATTTTTCAACCACTTAGGCTGGCACCCTAGATCTCTGAATGTGCCTTCTCTTGTTTGATCTCTCAACCATTTAAAAGTGTAAAAATTTGTTCTTATGGGTTGGGAAAAACAAAACCAGACAGTTGGCTGGATTTGACCTGTTGGCTCTACTGTGTTGATATAATCTGTGAAATAGAGTAAGGTAGTCTGTTATTAATAGCTTAGTAAGGATTTGTTCCCAAAATTAGATATTAAGTCCAGGTAATGTGGTTTTGCAATATATATGAGTATGGGAGTAATGCTGGAATTTAAGGGCGACTTGTGGGGTGAAAGACAGTAGACCCCTTCTCTCAGAGGTTGCTCTCTTTGACCTGATAGGATCTAACCCTGGATGGACTGAAAACCAGAGCCAATGCCCTAAATGTAGCTCATTTGTGAGCTACATGGGGACATGGGGAAATCTGAAAAGCTGTGCTCACCAAACAGCCCAGTACAATATCTCCCAGGTGCTTTGTAAAGTTGTCTTCTTGTGCTTATTGATGTCAACTGTAGTTTAATTGCTTTTATCTGTTCAAGTGCTTATTTTCTTCAAGCCTCCAATTGAATCCTCTATGGGGCTACTGCAACTTCACATAGTCAATCAAAAAATAGCATGCTTCTTAATTTCACTCAAAATATTATTCTGCTGAAATGGCATTTATGGCAAACAAAACCAAAAAATACATTTCTTTTTTTTTCTTAGGTTTATTTTATAGTTTGATAGAAAGTGAGAGAAAGAGAGAAAGAGTAGGAGGGAGGGTCCAGAGCAGTCTCCATAGTTGTACATCACTAGTTGTGGCATAGTTTCATTCCACACAGTTAGATGTGGGGCCTCGTGGGGCGGGAATCAAACTGGGGGCCTCCCACATGGGAGGTGAGAACCTTTGCCTCCATCCTAGAGGTTACTAGTTGTGCTGCAGTTCAGCATGGGGCAGGGCTGGGATTCAATTCCTGGGCTTTGCAGTTGCAAGACAAATGCTCAACTTGCGGAGCTATCCCAGTATCCCTCTTTTTTTTTAATTGTTAAATTTATTGTGATGACATTGATTGCTAAAAATTACATAGGTTCTCAGTATACAGTTCTACATTATGTCATCTATATATTGTGTTGTGTGCTCATCGCACAGAGTCAGTTCTCTTTCCATTACCATGTATAACAATTGATGCCCCCTCCCTCCTCTCCTGCTTTCCTCTCCACTTACCCTCAGGTAACCACTAAACTATTGCCTGTGTCCATGAGTTTTTGTTTCTTTGTTACTTTCAGTTTTATATTCCACATGTAAGTAAAGTCATATGGTTCTTGATTTTTTCAGTGTGACTTACTTTATTTAACATGATGATCTCAAGGTTCATCCATATTGTCACAAATAGTGGTATTTTATCTTTTCTTATTGCTGAGTAATATTCCATTGTATAAATGTACCACAACTTCTTTATCTAGTCATCTATTAAAGGACACTTTGGTTGTTTCCATGACTTCATCCCCATGAACAATGCTGTGATGAACAATGGGGTACATATATCTTTGTGGACTGAGGTTTTTGAGGTTTTCGAATAAATACCCAAAAGAGGGATTGCTGTTCGTATAATTAAACATCAAAAACAAAAACAAAAACAAACCAAATAATCCAATTGAAAAATGGGCAGAAGACCTGAACAGACACTTCTCCCATGAAGACATATAAATAGCCAATGAATATATGAAAAAATGTTCAATTTCACTAGCTATTAGGGAAAGGCAAATTAAAACCACAATGAGATACCACCTTATACCTGTTAGAATGGCTATAATCCACAAGACAAGGAATAACAAGTGCTGGAAAAGTTGTAAAGGAAAAGGAACAATCATGCACTACTGGTGAGAATGTGAATTGGTACAACCACTATGGAAGGCAGTATGGAGATTCCTCAAAAAATTAAGAATAGAATTATTACTTCTTTTCATATCACAAGGCACAATAATAGTTTCAGATATTTGGATTGTATATCTATGCTAATTTTCATATTGTTTAAATTTTTATCTATACAAACAAAATTGAAATGAAAAAAACATTCTTGTTCTTGTTCTAGAAGCTTAGGACAATCATAATAGTATTGCGTTAATCATTAAATTTTAAAATAAAATACACTGTTTTACCCACAAATGTACTTAAATACTTACTATGTATCAGGCACCATTCTAAACACTCTACACATATTAATTTATTTAATTCACACAATAACTCGTTGAAGACAGTATTATTACTATGATTGACAAGAAAAGTGAGGCACAGAGTCAAGTAAAGTAACTTGACCAACCTCTCTGACTAATAAGTGGCTGATCTGGGATTTGAACACAGCAATTTCCTTCTAGAGTCTATTCCCTCATCCACTATCCATGCTATTTTTCCAGCATCTAATAATATTTTAAAATGTTTCCTGAATATGCTCATGTTATTCATGTGTACAAATATTTAAGATACTTTAGTGAAAACATTGAAATTAGTGTGAAAGTTCTTGAAGATGACATCCTGCCAGGTAACTGAAGTGGCCAGTTAAATCAGCAATCCTCAACCTTTTAGGCACCAGAAACCAGTGGCATAGAAGACAATTTTTCCAAGGTTTGGGGTGGGGCAGGGAATGGTTTTGAGATGAATCAAGCACCAGATGCAGCTTAATTGTCACCACTCACTGAAAGGGTTTTGATAGGAGTCTGCAAACAATTGATTTATTATGGTCTCTGTACAGTACAACCTCTCTGCTAATGTTCATCTGCATTTGCAGCTGCTTCCCAGCACTGGTATCACCACCTCAGTTCCACCTCAGATAATCAAACATTAGATTCTCATAAGGAGCCCACAACCTAGATTCCTCACATGCGAAGTTCACAATAGGGTTCGCGCTCCTATGAGAACCTAATTCCTCCACTGATACGACAGGAGGCCTAGCTCAGGTGGTAATGTGAGTGATAGGGAGTGGCTGTAAATAGCATTCAGATGAAGCTTCCCTTGATAACCCACCACTCACCTCCTGCTGTGTGATCCAGTTCCTAACAGGTCATGGACTGGTACTTGACTGTGGTCCTAGGGGTTGGGGACCCCTAAGTTAAAGGGCCATCTTTCCTCCAGTCTAAGCCTCAGCAGGATGATTGATTAGCTTGTCAGTATATCATCCAACATCCCTGATACCATCTTTGAGATTCTTTTCCAATAATGGCAACATTATAATCTTGATAAGAATCTGTTGCATGGCACACTTTCGCAACAATTGTGTTAATAATTCATTAGTTTTTTTTTCAGTTGATATAAAAGTTGTTATTGTAAATTTATTAATATTCAAAATTTGTTACATTTCTATAATACAAATGAAGACACTGAAATAATTATGTGATATTATTAGGCAAATGTGGTCCTATTCAAACAATAAGATTTCTGATACAGAAATCTTAGAAGAATACTAATAATGTTTCAATCATCATATGCTTAGTTTTTATCAGCTGAAAAAGTTCCATTGTCGAGACATTTTCCAAAGACCCTAAATCAAAACAATGCTATTGTAATTTTCTGTGACACTTTTTCTAAAATGAAAGGGAAGAATGTTTCTTCATGTGAATCTTTGCATTTTAATCAGAATTGGAGAGAAAGATAAAAATGTGAATGATTTCATTCTACAAATAAAAATTTAAGAAGAAAATTGCTAATAATGTTACATATTCATTGTGATATGAGTTTAATAAAACCAATAAGGGAATGGAAATTGAATTACCTACTTGTAGGAAGCCCATATAGAAAAGCCTTTAGCAGTTTTGCTTTTTTCTGGAAAAAACAACAAAAACTTGTTAAAAGGGCCTGAAAAGGATGATCTGAAGAAGGCATGCAATAATGTCCAGAATATTTTATTTTGTTACTATGAAGACTTTATAAAATGAGATTCTTATCTTAAATTATAACATGTATTTGCTGAGTAGAAGCAGAAGAAAATAAAATTCTCCAGAAAGACTTCCATAGAAAAACATGGCTATTCTAAGATTTCTCACTATCTGATATGACTCCAGTTCCTCAGATCACATTTGCTATCAACTTTTGAGAATTGCTAAAGCAATTGATATAAAATCTCGCTTGATAATCCAAATGAATTAGTCAGACTTTCCAAGAGATATTTGGAAAAAAAAAAGAATAAATTCTAATTTCACAAGTTGAAGTCAACAAATGATCACAAAAGTGGCAGAGCCCATCATAAGCTTCAAAAGAGGTGACTGAAAATAACAAAAATTGTATTAAACCATCTGTAATTTTTTGCAGAATTTTGTATTCATTCTTGCAAACATTTATTCTTGCCAGTAAAGTATGTGCATTTACTTCTGTCAATTGATTAAATGTAAGCTTATAAAATTTAATTTTTCTAATTTTTGAGGCTTTCTAAAAATAAATTCACAAATGCAAAGCATCATTTGTCAGAACATAAATTCAAATTTAGGGCTTGTAAATATGGTCACCATATGAGTGTTCTGGACTAGAAACAATGTTCTGAGCCAGAAAGAATGAAGCAGAGAAGGAGTCATAGTAGATATTAATGGAAACAGAAAAGTATTGTGGGTGATCTGAGGATTAATGGAGCCTTTTTTTCCATGCAGAAGAAAACCATGGCTGACATATGATTCCTGATAAGGTAGTAATTGCTTACTATAATCGAACTCTAGGTGCCTCAGCCAGAAAACTACTGAGCATTAGTAATGAGCTATTAGGCATTGTTAAAGCAATTGATTGCACTCAGAACTATTTGTGTGCCTGGTATTTTGTACTCAGATTTTATCTTATTGCATTATCAGGCCTCCAGGAATTCACAGATTTGGAGGGACAAATTGGCTGGATGACTGATTATAAAACTCTATGGCTATCATTTCTGAATTGAACATCCTAGGCACCTGTTTTGGGATAATGCTTATAAATCTGACATTAGGTATGAAGAAAAGGAACAAATAGTCTAAAAGATCTTGTAGTTAGTGTTTTGAAACAACCAAGGGTTCTGCCTGGGAGGGTGGAAAACACTCTTATTTCCTAATAGAAAGTTATGAAGTGTTTCATTCATTCATCTAACAAATACATATTGAGTGTGTACTATGTCCTAGGCATGAGGGATACACTAGTGAACAAGAAGGCTGACAGGGCTAAGGGTCTAGGAAAGCCATAGAAAGTGAGATTAAAATATTATTGTGTGAAAATTGGATTGATTCTAGTAAAAAGCAAAAACATTTTATGAAGAAGAGACACAACTGTATTGTCTCTATAAACCCTACTAGTCACGTAAATACAGTCAAGCTTCTAATAAAAATATTGTTGTGTGAAAGTTATATTTGACTGAGTAATATAGGTTATTCCAAGGAATTGCATGTGCCTCATTTTAGAAATGTAATATTTATCTTTTGCTCAATCCCAGAATTCTGTTAATTTAGTTTTTCAAGAAAATGTAGGCCATCATACATGATCACCCAAATTAAAACTGATTTGCAAAAAATACAGATTTAGCTAACATATGTAACCTAGAACAAGTTCAACTTTGAGGAAAACACAAAGTTCATATAGTTCCATTTTATACCTTCTTATAGTTAAAATTGTTCCCTAGGTATACACAAATTATAAAAGTATTTCTAATGTACTAAATTCTAGATGTTTGTATCATTTCTCAGCTGTACCAGGAAAATATTCTGATAATTTTCTATAAAGGACAAGTCCTGAAAAGCAAGTAAAAATTTCTAAGCACTTTACATAGCACTTAGCACATTCAGTACTCATTAAATGCTAGTAAATAACATCAAGCAAATTGGGTATGACCAGTTAACATCACAATGATTTGGTAGTCGAGGCAGATCCAGTTTTATGGAATCTGAATCTGAAGCTTATGCAATTTTGGGGTCTCTCTTTAATAAAATGAATACAAAATCATATATATATATATATATATATATATATATATATATATGCATGAGAGTGAATATCTATTTAGGATGAGAAAATATAACATGACAAATTACAACATTTAGAAGGATACACAACAAAGTTTGTTTTCATATTACATTTTTGGCTTCCTCCAGGATGTTTTGGTTAGTAATATTTAATCAATAGTCTACAAAGATATACAAAATTAATCTGTTGAATTGAGCTACATATTTGTATACTCAACTTACTTATATTATATGCAGTGACTTATGAGGTTTGGCTTTGGAATACTTGTTTTTCAGGCTCTTTTGCTCTGTTGGTGGCAAATTTGCATACCATATCACCTACAACTGCCAGGCTTCACAAGGACAAGATTTATCAGATAAGGTAAGGTGTGATACAATATACACTGGGATGCATAAAACATGTGATTTCACACACAGTTGTACTCACTGGTTATTGTACTGCTAGAGGTTTGTATCCTGCAAACATAGGAATGCTATAAATTCTATTTCCTGATATTCCCATAAAAAAATAGAAATCATGTATGCTACATTATTGAGCATATGCCTAACAGCATGAAACGCCTGTTTTGACTAGAAATTGTTGAGAAATGAGCCCTCAGCTGAAATTGTATGTCTAATAGTTGGAACAATTTTCCAGACTAACTAAATTTAAAATTTTGTTTTTCCTCCAGTAACCACAATCTACCACCACTGGATGCCACAAGACATGTTCACATTGAAATTCTACCCTTGGCCCTGGACTTTCATGCCCTGTCATGAGGTGAGTCAGCACAGTAAGGGGTGGAGATAGAAAGGGGTTGAGTGGCCTTCTGATTTAGGTGGACTGCGTATTCCTATGTTCCCAGATTTAGGGCCAAGTACAGTAAGCACTCAGTGTCATTGATAGGTTCTGCTACTTGAAGAGAAATGATGTATATATAATGAAGCCAATTTTACTATAGGTTGTGTGATATAAACAAAAGTTAAGTTTCTATGGTGTCTTATCAATGGTACAATGAAATGACGTTATTTGGGGGCCTGCTATACCAATGTGTGGCTGCCTGTGAATAGTACCATCTGCTCTGAGACTAGCTCTCTTCCTTAGACCCATTCTTTGGCCAAGAGAACTTTACCTAATGTGGACACTGATTTGCCCAAATGGTGCAATAAAAGGCATCCTTCAAATAATTTTTGTGTATAGGTTATCAACAGAGGGAAATCAGAACTTATAGGGAAACTTGGATATGAAGGCAACCTATCCCCTGGGATTGTGTTTATGACCTTGATGTGAATGAACTCATGCAAGAGAAGGAAGCTATCAGGATAGCTCTCATCCCGAAGTATCACCCCTATGGCACCACTGATGTGCCCTGAACCCTTTGGCCCTGACTTGCCAATTCTCTTCCTTTCAGGGCTGGTTCCTACCCTGTTTCCCCCCAAATAAGACAGTGTCTTATATCCTGTTTCCCCAAAAATAAGACAGTGTCTTACCCTGTTTCCCTGAAAATAAGACAATGTCTTATATTATTTTTTTCTCCCAAAGATGCGCTAGGTCTTATTTTCTGGGGAGGTCTTATACGTATTTCAGCAAGAGGCAAAACTGTAAGTAGGTCTTATTTTCGGGGGATGTCTTACTTTCGGGGAAACACGGTATTACCCATTTCTTCAGTCTTTGATGGGCATCCTATTTCATCCTTAATGTATAGCCTGGTCTTCATTTTTATTTTTTATGACATGTCACAATTAAGTTTTTGAACTCATCCTAGAAAAAGTGCTACATACTTCACTGCTGAATATCACTCCAGTCACTGTTGGGAAGCTATGCACTGATGCCAGTGCCTAGTCCACCCTTCAAAGCAATTTTGGAAATTTTTTCCTAGGGTGGTCATCATAGCTGTCACTCTACTACCTGTGATATCCTAAATGTCATAGAAATGTATTCTTTTCAATACTTTGTTTATCTTCAGGTAAAGAAGAAAGCATTAAGGGCCAGGTCAGGTGAGTAGGGAGAGGTTCCAATACAGTTATTTGTTTACTGGCTAAAAAACTCCCTCACAAACCGTGCTGTGTGAGCTGGTGCATTGTGATTCAAGAGCCATGAGTTGTTGGCAAAAAGTTCAGGCTGTTTTTGCATAACTTTTTCTTTGTTTTTTTAAAAAAGATTTATTTTATTGTTTTGACAGAGCAAGAAAGACAGAGAGAGAGAGAGAGAGAGAGAGAGAGAGAGAGAGAGAGAGAGAGAGAGAAAGGGGAGGGCCCAGAGCAGTGTCCATAGTTGCATGTCATTAGTTTTCAATATAGTTTCATTCCACACAGGTGGATATGGGGCCACATGAGGCGGTAACCATACTGGGGGCCTCCTGCATGTGAACCACACCCCAGGCAGGAGCCGAACCAGGGGCCTCTCACACCCCAGTTCAGCATATAGGTCCGCATGGGCCAGGGCTGGGACTCAGTTTCCAAACCCCGGGGCTGAAAGGCAAGTGTTCAACCTGCTGAGCCATCCTGGCACCCACTTTCGTAATTTTTTCACGCAGCCTTTTCAGCACTTCCAAATAGTCAACTTGGTTGCTTGTTTGTCCAGTTGGTACAAATTCATAATGAAGAATCCCTCTGGTATCAAAAAAGGTTAACATTTCTTTTAATACTTGTTTGTTGGTAATGAACTCTTTTAGCTGTTTCTTGTTTGGAAAGTTCTTTTTTTTTTAAATTTTTTTTTTTTTTAATATTTTTATTTATTCATTTATTTTGACAGAGAGAGAGGGAGAGAGAGAGAGATACAGAGACAGAGACAGAGAGAGAACTGAACTGGGGGAGCTCCCAGTTCAGCATATGGTTTCACACGGGGCCGGGGCTGGGATTCGATCCTTGGTCCCCGGCTCTGCAAAGTGAGCACTTAACCCACTGAGCCATCCCGGCTTCCCCTGGAAAGTTCTTTATCTCTCCTTCAATTTTAAATTATAGCCTCTCTAGGTAGAGTAGTCTTGTCTTGGTTGTAGGTCATTAATTTTTACCACTTTGAATATTTTGTGCCAATTCCTGCTGGCTTGCAAATTTTCTGTTGAGAAATCAGCTGACAATCTTACACAAGCTCCCTTGTAGGTAACTAAATCCCTTGCTCTTAAGATTGTCTGTCTTTAACCTTTGGCATTTAATCATTATGTGTCTTGGTGTGGACTTATTTGGGTTCATTCTATTTAGGCCTCTCAGTGCTTCCTCAGCTTGTATATCTCTTTTGCCAGGTTAGGGACATTTCAGTCATTATTTATTCAAATAAATGCCTAATCTCTTGTTTTCTCTCTTCTATTTCTGATACCCCTATGATGTGAATTACATTTGATGTTGTCCCAGAGGTCCTTTAAACTATTCTTCTTTTTGGGGGGTGTGAAGGGGTGGTGGGTTGCTTTTTCTTTTTGCTGCTCTGATTGGATGTTTTCTGCTACCTTGTTTTCCAAATTGCTGATTTGATCCTCTGCTTCATGTAATTTGCTGTTAAATCCTTCTAATTATTCATTTCAGTTATTATATTCTTCTTTTTCTAACTGGTCCTTATTTGTGGGTTTTTTTGTCCTTTTTTATGTTCATATCTGTTTGTTAAAGTTAGTACTAAGTTCCCCAAGCATCCTTATGACCAGTGTTTTGAACTTTGTGTCTGATAGATGGCTTGCCTCCGTTTAACTTAGTTCTTTTATTCCTGGAGTTTTCTCCTGGTCTTTCATTTGGAAGGTGTTTCATTCTTTCCTTATTTGTTCCTTCTCTGTGTCTGTTTCTATATATTAGGTAGATCTCTACATCTCCCAGTCTTGGCACAGTGGACTTATGTAATAGCTGTCTTGTAGGGCCCAGGGGCATAGTCTCCATGATCACCTGAGTCAGATGTTTCAGGAGTGTCCCTTGTATGTGTTGTATGTGCCCTACAGTTGTAGTTGAGCCTTGATGGCTGTTGGCTTGTCAATGGGTGACACTGACTCTCAGGTTGACGGGCTATGAGGATTGGCCATGACAACAGCATATGATATGCTATGTGGGGGCTGACTTCATGGAGTGGGATTTGCCCTAGCAGGCTCTTGTGTCTTCTTAGACCTCCCTTTGCGTATACCACTTGTGAGGCTAATAAGATGGTACTGTGTTGTGGTCTGAAACCAGACTGTGGGTGTATTGGTTTTATGGCCTTTTGAGAGGGGTTCTGGTGTAGGCCAAGGTCAGCTCCTGCCTGTGACCAACCTGGAGCTACCTGGTAGGAGCTACAAAGCAATCTGAGGTTGATGGCTACCTCTGCTGTACCTGGAGAAACATGGGGGAAGCCACGTTATGAACTGAGGTCAGCTACTACCAGCAGACTTTGGGCAGCTCAGCAAAAACCACAGGGTACCCCAAGGCCTACTGTTACTTGCTGGCTGCTCATAAGGCTCAACAGCTGAAAGAGCCTAGGGAAGTAGGTGCTCTGGGTGAGGTAGAGTCTCAGAGATTCACCAGTATGGGACAAATGGAGTTCACCAGGCTAATGCAGATTTAAATTTTTCCATGTTGAGGGAGGGCCCAGCACAGGAAGAATAGTGCCCATGTGCTGTGTGTGTGGGAGGAGGGTTCAAAAAGGGACAATGGCAGCTGTCCCAACAGCCCTTGCCCTGAAGCCACACAGCTCAGTTTCTTCTTGTGTGTCTCTAGTGCCTCTGGAGACATTGTCTCTCTGCTGGAGCCAAGGTGAGTGCTTGTGAGTGAGTCTGTGTGTGGACCTTTTATCAGGACACCTGGGTTTCCAGCAACCTTTTGTTTCACCCAGGTAGAATCCCTACTGATTTTCACAGCCAAATGTTGTGGGGGCTCCTCTTCCTGACACTATTTATCCGGAGAGTCCCAACCAAAATGAATTCAAAGAGGTCTACACCAAGACACATTATAATTAAAATGTCAAAGGTTAAAGACACAGAGAGAATCTTAAAAGCAGCAAGAGAAAAGCAGTTAGTTATCTACAAGGGAACTGCCATAAGACTATCAGCTAATTTCTCAACAAAAACTTTGCATGCCAGAAGAGATTGGCAGGAAATATTCAAAGAGATGAAAAGCAAGGACCTACAACAAAGATTACTCTATTCAGGAAAGCTATCCTTTAGAATCGAAAGACAAATAAGGAGCTTCCCAGACAAGAAGCTAAAGATGTTCATCACCACTATACAAGTATTACAAAGAATCTTAGAGGGACCTCTTTAAGTCAAAAAGAAAGATTAAAAATGTGAATAATAAAATGTCAATAACTACATATCTGTCAAAACTTACTTTAAATATAAATTGATTAAATGTTGCAGTCAAAAGATCAAAAGGCACACACAGATTGAAAGTGAAGGGATAGGAGAAGATTTTTCATGGAAATGAAGACAAACAACAACAATAAACAATCTGAAGTAGCAACACTTATGAGTATACCAGACAAAATAGTCTTTAAAACAATGCTATAACAAGAGACAAGGAAGGACTCAGAAATCCCACTTCTTGGTATTTATCCAAAGAAACCCAAAAGGCTACTTTGAGGGGATGAAGGCATTTGTATGTTCATTGTTACATTATTTACAATGGTCAAGATGTAGGGCAGCCTAGGTGTCTATTAATAGATTAATGGATAAAGAGGAGGTGATATCTATCTATCTATCTATGTATCTATCTATCTATCTATCTATCTATCTATCTATCTATCTATCTATCCATCTATCTATCCACACACACACACACACACACACACACAAGGGAATATTGCTTGGCCATAGAAGGGAATGGATTCTTACCATCTGCAACAATATGAATAGATCTGCCGGGTATTGTGCTGAGTGGAGTATGTCAGACAGAGAAAGATAGATGCAATGTGATTTTGCTTATATGTGGAATCTAGAGAACAAAATAAACAAATCAGAAACAAACTTATAGATACAGAAGACATTTTGATGGTTGTCAGGTGAGAGGATGGTTGAGAGTGAGTGAAAAAAGGGAAGGAATTAAGAAGTACAAACAGGTTGTAACATAGTCATGGGGATATAGGGTATAGCATAAGGAATGTAGTCAATAATATTGTAATAAGTATGTATGGTGTCAGATGGGTACTAGATTGATCAGGGTCATAGATGGGAGGGTGATTGAGGATTGGGGTAAAAGAAGATGAAGGGATTAAGAAGTATTGTTATAAAATAGTTACAGGAATGTAAAGTAAAGCATAGAGAATATAGTCAATAATGTGGTAATAACTATGCATAGTACCAGGTGGGTACTTGACTAGTCAGTGGGATCTCTTTTTAAATTATATAAATAATGTCTAACCACTGTGCTGTACATCTGAAATTAATATAAAATAATATTAGGTGTCAAAATTAATTAATTGGTTAATTTTTAAAAAGGAAAACTCTGGGGAGATCCAGCACTTTCGTTTGCAAGATGATTACAAATGGTGTATGCATTTGTCTTACAGTTTAAAACTGGACTTTTAAATATGTATATTGTGATGCTGGGATGGTTCTGTGGGTTGAGTGCTCATCTTGCAGCCCCAGGGTCCGAAGATCAAATCCCAGCACTGGCCCATGCAGACCCATATGCTGAACTGAGGTGTGCCCCCAGTTCAGTTCTCACTGGGGCAAGCCTTGTATGTGGGAAGCCCTCGGTTCAGCTCCCACCCTGGATGGGAGGCCCCCTGGCTGGTTCCTGCCCTGTGCAGCCCAACCCCCACCTATGTGATGAAACAATGTAGAAAACTAATGATGTGCAACTATGGAGACTGCTCTGGGCCTTCCCCCTGCTCTCTCTCTTTCTCTCTCTCTTTCTCTCTCTGTCTCTCTCTCTCTCAGTCAAAAACAATAAAGATAAATCTTTAAATAACTTTATGTATTTCATGATACATACTTAAAAAAAATGAAGAATGAAGTTTGATTTTCTCAGATTCAGATTTGTACTCCTGATAATAAGCAACAGATACCATTTACTTGAAACTTTTTTCATTTCTCTGCCTGGATTCCAGGAGGGAAAGCTGGTCATCATACTGCATACTGATCTTATCTCATGTGTTTTTCTCCTCTGCTCAGTGCATACTTTCTACCCTTCTTCATCTGGCTAATACTTCAACCTTCAAAACACAAATGGGCCATCACTTTTTCAAGGAATTTTTTCTCTATACCCCCTAAGTCTGGAGGAGGTCTCACTCTGTTTGTTTCTATGACAGCCATGACTGCCTCCACCATGACACTTATCCCACTGAGTTAAAACTGCCTGTCCACTCATCTGAGTTCCCAATAACTCTGCTCACTCATCTGAGTTCCCAATAGCTCTTAATGAGAGGAACTATGTCTTTTATCTTTATATTTCTATGGCTAGTGCCTAGTAGATATGCAACTGGTGTTTGTTGAATGAATTAATGGGAGTTACTGACTTTTTTGGAGTCAAAGTATTCCAGACCCCAGTGATCTCAAATCCATCATCATATTCTGCACAAACTGATTGAATATCGGTCACTTGTAATTGCTTGAAGTTTATAAATAAGACCTTTTGAAAATATGATGTGAAACTGTAAAACAACAGACTTAATTCTATAAGCCACACATAAATATCAATCTCATTATTTTATAAAAGCATTTGAAATGATTGAATTGCAGTCAGTTTTGAGCACATGCTTCAGGAATCATAACTTTGTTTGCTAATATATAACTAATAGTTTCAATTGAAAATGTTGGAAAGAAACAGGCTCCTGGAGAAGATTTGTAAATAGTATTTGATTTAATTTCTGTTAAAACTTTACCTGTTTGTTTCTATGCATTAATCTTCAAATTGTATTTCTCAATGCAATCTATACCTGTGTCATTAGAGATTTGAAATGTTGACATAAACCTGCTGCACACAGAAGACTTTATATAATTTATTTAGTTCCACAAAAGTTTATTGAATAGTTACTATTCGCATTGTGCTGTTATTGAATTAAGGTCCTAGAGTTGGCATATTTGTACACAATATCTTTTTGTCTTCTGTTCCTTTGTTTCTTAATTCAACAAATATTGTAAAGCTTTCACATAGGTTCATAAGGCACTGCTCTAAATGCCATGGGAAATAAAAAAGATCAATATGTTCTTGATTTCATAGAACTTATAATTTAGTTAGGGAGATAAGATACACAGGCATAACATGTTTAGCATCAACACTGTAATTTAATAGCAACACGAGCCAACAATATAAGAATCATCCTATGAAGAAGTTTCATGCTCCCTGACCCACACTGCCTATTGGATTCATCCTCACAGCAAGCCTGGTTGTGTTAGAAAAAGTGGTTAGTGTCTAAAAACAGGGCATGTTATTAGCTTCAGTTGCTTTACCTGTATCTACTGTGCATAGAATTTTTGGAAAAAGTAATTGTGGAAAAATGGCGATACAACACTCTCAATTCCCTTTCTCCCTCTTTGCCTCAAGCCTCGTGAAACAGTGCCCCGCTCAATCTCCCTTCTGGGGAGGACATGCCCTCAGTGGATTTAGAGGATAGCAGCACCACAGGCAAGCAGAGCAACTCTGATAGTCCCTGACAAAGCTGACAGAGAAGCAGCACCAGCCACTGCTGGACTCTGAGGAGACTGGAAGGACCTTCCCTTTTGTCCTGTAATTGGGGATGAATACTGGAAATAAGAGAGAGGCTAAAGAAAGTCCATAAAGACCTGGTTGCCAGCCACCCCTGCCCTGGGCTTATGAAGCATCCCAGTGCCAGCTCCAATACAATCAACCACCAAACGCCTTTCCAGGAAGAGAGAGCTGGAGTGTGAGAGGAGTAGCTGGATTCTGAAATTTGTAGGGTGGTATTGTTGACAGAGTATTTCCACTCTTCTCTGTGGGAGAAGTGAGGGTGGGATATCCACCCACCCCCAAGCCTAATTGGAGAGAGTGAGACTTTAAGAGACTCTTGGAGATATTGGTGATATCTAACAAAAGGAGAAAAGCATCTGGCTGCCCAGCTGAGCTGTGCTTGTCTACCCTGCTGCTGCTATTAGAGTAGAATGGAGTGTGGGAGGTTGTACTTGGGGGAATCTAAAGGTAAGGGTTTGATTCAACCATAAAAATTAGTGCCACTTCCCTTCAAGAAGTAGGAAGAGCAGTGAGTAAACTTGGGAAGCAAAGGATTAAGGAAAACTCACATTCCCAGAGGCCTCTGGAGGATATGGAGGGAATGGAACAAGACCACAGTGTTCCCCAAGGCTCCTAGGAAGGGGCAGGAAGTTAGAGGAGGGAATCAGATGCTTAATTTGGCTTCAATGCCTGCTGGGTCCAGCCAGACCATGCCTTACTCAGAGACATGGCTGAAAGTGTATGTTCCTTCTGGGGCCAGGAGTTTTGACTGTCTTTTTGAGATAGTCCTAGAGACAGATGAACTGGGGTGAAGCTGAACAGCACCCCCAAATTATCACTTCCATCATCTCTACAGGAAACTATCTCATAAAACCAGACAAAATTAGAATGAATTCTGAGATCCTCCCTGTCATGGTTCCTCATGTCTCACCAGAGAAACCAGCTTTGAAGGGGCCGGGGCTGGAGAAGTTTTGGAGTGACCCCAGGCCAGCACCCTGATGCTCTCCTTGGGTCTGCTCTGGAGGAAAGGGCAGGAAGTAAGATTTAAAATGCCTTTGAGGTAAGCCTGCAACCGGATGGGACCTTTAAAATGTAATTGCAAGATATAAAGTATGCCCAAGAAGACATTGAGAAAAAAGAAAGGAATTTGATGTAGCACAGTTGAAAATAGTAAGGGGAAAATATGAACTGATTTTATATTTATATCACTACTGAGAGCCTTTAACAAAGTCCAGACCTATTCATGGATGCACATGAGCAGAGCTGCTCTTCTGGGAATGAGGAGACTTGGATGGGGGTTCATCTGCAGGGACACTGCTGGCTGATGAACAGGGTGCCCTACCCACTCCTCACTATCCCATGGTCTTCTCTGAATATGACTCTCCGCAACTCAAGCAGGAATAAGAACCTTCAGTTTAGATGGATGAGGGCTTAGATCAAATGAAATATGAATTTAGAAGAGCTGCTGGCTCAGTGTTTAAAGCCAGAATCCTGTGTTTCTTTTTATTTATTCATTTTCAACCTCAGTTTCTCCACCTATAAAATTGGAATGGTAAACAAAACAAAAAAAACAAAGAAAACTTGCCTTTGAAAGTCTTTTGGAGTTGCTTTTAAAAGAAAATGAGTTTGTGTTTATTAAGCACTTAAAAGAGTGTCTTACAGATAGTAAGCACTGTATGAGGTCTGACAATTAAGCTTGACAACTCATCCTGAATATCACTTCAGTCACCTTTGAAGTCCTCCCCATGGGAAGCCTATGTACCTGTGCCAGCTCTTAGTCCACCCTTCAAAGCAACTTTGGAACTCCTTTTCTGGAATGGTCATCAGAGCCATTGTATTACCCTTGATGTCCTAAATGTGATCCAGATGTCTTCCTTTCAATATTTCTTTTATCTTCAGGTAAAGAAAAAGTCATTGGGGGTCAGATCAGGTGAGTAGGGAGGGTGTTCCAATACAGTTATTTGCTTACTGGCTAAAAACTCCCTCACAGACAGTGCTCTGTGAATTGGTATGTTGTCATAATGCAAGAGCCATGAGTTGGTGAAAATTTCTGGTCGTTTACATCTAAATTTTTCACGCAGCCTTTTCAGCACTTCTGAATAGTCAACTTGGTTGACTGTTTGTCCAGTTGATACACCGTCATCATGAACAATCCCTCTGATATCAGGAAAAGTTAGCAGCATCATTTTAACTCTTGATTTGGACTGATGGAACATTTTTGGTTGTGGAGAATTGGCTAACTTCCATTGTGCACTAGGACACTATGTTTCAGAGTCGTATTGATGAAACCCATGTTTCATCACCAGTGAAAACATGGCCTCTCCAAAAGATCTTGGCAAGCTTTAACTCTCCTTTGCTTTTGTTCATTGGTGAGCTCCTTTAGGACCATGTTTTCACATACCTTTCTCATGCCAAGATTTTCAGTTAAGATTTTTCTGTTTCATTATTGGTGATTGCTTGGTCTGCTAGGCTTCTCACAGTCAGCTGATGATTTTGATGCACAATTAGATGAACTTTTGCAATATTTTCATCAGTTCTGCTCATTATTGGCTGCTCTGACCTCTCTATATCAGTGATACTTTTTTCCCCTCAGAAGAACATTTTATTCATTTGTATACTGCTGTTTTCTTCATGACACTGTCTCCATAAACTTGGACTAACATGTCCCTGATTTCATTTTCACTCTCTCCAATATTAACAAGAAATTTAATGTTTATTTGTTGCTCTAATTCAAGCTCCGACATTCTCATGATGGTACACAAAAATATGCAACAACAATATGAGCACCACTCGGCAGGATACCTCTACATGTCGACACAAACACAGCTGTGAGACACTGATATACCAAGGTTATAAAACCTTACCGAGTTCTTTGTACAGTGCTGCCAATGTAAATACATGGTGAAAAGTTTGTGAACTTAATTTTCAGACCCCGTATGTTTTATTTATTTATTTATTTATTTATTTATTTATTGTTAAATTTAATGGGGTGACGTTGGTTGGTAACAATTAGATAGTTTCCCGATGTACAACTCCACATCACATCACCCATGCATCGCATTATGTGCCCAGCTCCCAGAATCAGGTCCCCCTCCACCACCATATATCTAGTGCCCAC